>SDVV010035362.1:0-11069 GCA_016164225.1 Gammarus roeselii
ATAAAATCCTTGGTTAGATTAGGTTAGGATAGGTTAGGATGGGTTAGGATTACGGCCATCGATTCAGTCCTATAGTGAAAAATGCTACAGTGGGTCTGGTGAATGCTCGAATAAGTCAAATATTCTGATATGGAACGCGATCTCATAACAAACCCTGAATTAATCAATAACTTCTAAGTGTATAAACTGCTAACAGATCACAAACATTTATAAAAGTATGACATGCGGGAACAAGCATCTAGTTAAGACATGCGAGTGGATAACATAATTGAGATGTACATTAAATTATTGAAGAATTCTAACACCAACACTCTGCACAAATCCGGTAGATTAGTTCTCCAAGGCGACATGGAACCGGACCCAAATCCGATGTCGAGATGTAAAACATACCAATATTTTGGATCATCACATCCAATTAAGCGTATTTTATACCCAACATTTCATGAAATTATTCGAATGTATATCAAATACATTTATATTCCTGTTAACCAATTAAAACATACAACAACTACTATAAAAAAGCTAAATAAGATTCTCTATTCTACCCTAACCGACAATGATCAACTATTATATACGGTTTATCCTACCACACCCAGATAATAAATCCGACACCAATATGGAAGGTATATGGTCAATCAATGCATGATGCCGATGTACATCACCGATTTTGTAATAAATATGAGTGAAATAATTCTGTACTTGGCCTCCTCAGGTGAATTGAAACAGAACTAAGATCATAAACCAACATAAAAAAGCATACCGAAAATATCTGACATTTAACACCGAGTTTATGCGTAACAAAGAAATGATACTACAATACCCGTTCAACCTGAAAAATTTCTGAACCTTACTAAGATATAATATCTATAATAGGACAAAATCGAAGCCCACTGCATCATAACAACGAACACTTCAATGCTTTACTAGGTCACTTCCCAGCAATCTACCACTGATTTTTAACAAATTTGGAGGTAACACCCAGTCATGGTACAGTACCTCAGACATACCATGCATCTGTTTAGTCCATCATCTCTGAACAACGTCGAGCGAAGTCACATCCTGGACATAACCTAGAATCTATACACAGGTACAGTTGTCGTGAATGGGCCTGACATGAGTCTCACTGAGTGTGGCCATAGAAATCTGGACATCTGTTCACTGACGACCTAAGTAAATAACTACAGCTATGAGCAGCTTGTCGCATAACTTCTCTAACAAGCCCATGGAACTTAAGATCGACGTCCACAAGAACTTACAAATTCACGTTGAACATGGATGACTCCAAATGACAACCAAAGAGTGTAAACCGTCTCTACACCAGTACCAATCCAACCAGTAAATAGTTTTCTGAAACGGTAAATTATACGCTTGCTAGGGTTCAACGACGAAATTCCACAACAATGCGGTACGGACTTACACCTCTTGATTATCGTGGAAAAAAATCATATAACAATAATGACATACCTACATTATTCTCTACTCTGCTCTAATTACCATTTAAAAAATATAATACACTATGGTATCTATTTTAGTAAATCGTTCAACTTATACAAATAAAAGTAAACGCAACGAGCTTTTGCCTAGAGGATTCTCTAACTCCTCCTAACATTGAAGTATGGTCCTACAATAAACATACAATAAGCTAACAACAAGATCAAGTTTGTTACAAATCGAATGTCCCATATCTATCTAATCCACGTCAAACAATGTACCAATGTGTAATACAGATATGTAAAACACTAAAAATATAGAACGTGTAACTAAATTATACCTGAAATCATGTTTTACATTGCAGATACAAACGTAACATATCCTAATATTCCGATATTGTATAAAATACCCAATACCCTGCATCGAAAACGCAAACTGTACAGAGAATATACAAAACTCAAAAACACATCCTAAAACTCTCGAGTTATAACAAAGCAAGAAGATCAATTCTCTACCATACCCATAACATACATTAAAAAGCGTGACGAACGAGAAGAAAAAACATGAAACCAACCCAACAACTGACGTGGATAAGATACCAAGACATGCGAGCAACATACGCTGAAAACTATAGTAAATGGTGTGAAATACTTCTACACAAATACCAGCATGATGCAATAACCGACCGATTATGCCTGAAATAGTGTGCTACATTGCAGATGCAAACCTAAAATATCCTAAAAATTCCTATAACTGTATGAAATAACTATTCAAAATTCCAAAAAACACTACAAATTCAACATAAATCAACCGATGATTACTGAGTATCCATAACACAATCTAATAACTTACAATAAATCCATATCGTTCAGGCTGATGTACGTCACGTTGATGTGCGCATGCCGCATAACAAACTCTCAATTAAGAGACATGGTGAAGGTGAGGCCAAGTACATTGAATGCCATGAGTCATGAACGTAAGCTGCGGCTCACAGTTACGAGTTTGAGATCGCTGCCGTTTGCCCACCAAACAGGGTGAGGCGGTGAAAACGAGGAACTGCAATCGTATGTCATTGAAACGGTCAACTAGCTACAGCGAAGTTATAGATGTTTGAAACGGTCAACTAGCTACAGCGAAGTTACAGCTTGAAACGGTCAACTAGCTGCAGCGAAGGCACAGATATTTGACACTCTACTAGCTACAGCGAAGCTCCAGATGTTAGAAACTAGAAACAAGCACAGGACAGTAAAAGGGATTGGAATAGTTTTGTCCAGAATTTCCAGGCGTGTGGCGGGAATTTTCGCAAGGGTGGGCTGATCATCCAATATTTATTAAATGGACTGTAATAAAAGCAGGCTCCTTGAATCTTCCTCTTCATTCCTCGTATTAATGGACATCAAGAAGCACCCGCCGCGCCATCGAGTGACGTCCTTTGGCATGGATTTCCTCGGAAGGCAAATAGTTTTCCGATCGGCTTACGCACCGAAAATCTAGTGGTACAGGAGAGAAAAACAGATACCACGACCAGCAAACATGTTTTTCACGAATATGAACCACGACCACCAAGCAAGGTTTGCACGAACATGGACGGTGAAACCCCTTCCCCACTGTTGCACTAAGGGTAGGGGTACGATTCTCAACTTATGTATCAATATAGCCAAGAGATCTCGGGTTAGCAGGCAAGGATTTGAGTTTGATTTGGACCTCTCACAGAAGGCAAGGAGAGGGCTATACTAGTGACGATTTGCAGTTGCCCGCTGTAACTTGTTCTCAACGCAAACGAGAATGTGGGAAGAACCAATGCTCTTCTGCTCAGCAAAAGTTGCTACCAAATGCAATGGCCTTTCAGCCTCATTTGTGCGAATGCTCCGCCTACCCATCCTGAATGCGACAGACACCTCGATATGCCCCAGACGGTGCACGATAAGGTCATCATGGGGTTATCATGAATTACAATATGAACGAATGAAACGTATTGTCATACGCAATTAGATAACCTGTTTTGCAACGCGAAGTGATCGGCGTTTGCTGGCATCATTATCGAGTCATAATTCGGTCTTGACCAAAGGTTTGGCATTATTAAGCACCGTTTGTGGATTCGTCTCTCGGGTCAGGGCAGCATCGAAGATGTTCACATACTCGTACACCTAGTCCCTCTTGGCCGAACCAGTCTGTGTTGCTGACAAAAGAAAGCAAGCAGCCTGCCATGCTATATATTAAGTAATTTCAAGACTACAAGACTCCATGATCCATCGTTCCATTATGAAGGATCATGAGACTGCTGTAGAACATGCGGCAGAAACGAGGCAGGAGGATGCAAGTGACTTGGAAAAATCAAACATCACAAGTGGCAATAGATATAAGGCAGCCTTGATTCGGTGTTTTAGTTAATATATCAGTGAAGAAATAATATATAACTGAAGAAAATTTTGAATGCACCAGTCGTGAATAATTCAATTCAAGCTATTTGATCGGACAAAATTGATGTTCAAACCTTGAGAAATCGTGAGATGAAAAAAAATGTAATGTGCGAAAAAAAAAGTTTTCCTCTACTCCAGGGGTTGAAATTTATGATAATGCAGGCGGGTACCAACGCCATTTAAAAGAGATTAAATATCGTAGTATGGCGTAGGGAAGAACATATCGAACATCCTATGTCCAGTAGGATTGAGAATATATCAGATTTGAACCACAGACACCAAGTGATTTAAGCAATGCAGAAAAGTCAATGCTGGGTAGTTGAAACCACGAAATTGCATATTTCCTAATTTCAAACATCGCCCATGATAGATATTAAAATGTTCGGTACGAAGTACTCAAACAAACGGATTTGAACAACAAGTTGATATTTAAACAAAAAACTTTGAAACAATAGAAGGATGTAAGGCATCAGTGAAAGTAATTGTAGGTACAGAGTGCACCTGGTAACTTGCTCAGGCTAACAAGTTGAACTTGGTTCCTCATTTTGCTGGGTAAAGGTAAAGGTAACTGTATATTGAGATGTAGCGCGTAGGACGGTGCAGACATATAAGCGTACGTAAAATAGCTCAATCACTTCAATACCTGCGTAAGAGGAGCAAAGCAGTGCATGACCCTCTAGTTAACACAGTCGCTGTTAAGTATTAATTCTTGAAATTATCTGATCTCCCAACCGTCAAAATTTGGCTGCTCGCCTGGTACGTTAGGGAAAGCAGTTATAAAGTTTCCCAACGACTTTGACAAGCCAATGCCAATTGATAACAACAATAAGAGCGAACAATGCAAAGCTTCCTAACCCATACATTGACTAATTAACTTTGAAATGAGAAACTAATACTCTAAATTCACATCAAGCATACGCACCCAATGACAACAGAGAGAAGTTGTAGTAACGCCAGCAGAACCGACAGACTTGTGCGGCAAGGAACCCGCATGGTAAAAAGAACCGGAGGAGCGACGCACAGTACACTCCGCCAATGTCCACGGCACGATACCGACAACCCTTTGAGTTTGCTCAATTTATTGGACTCAACGGCCCCTAGTGTCGGTGTGCGGATGCTTGCTATATCATATCCAGGTTCCACAGACTGTAAATAGTATGTAATGGACATAATTATGGTCGTGACCAGTTCCCTAAATTAAAATGATTCGGCGACGACGACGTCAGAGTTGTGAAAACTCGGTTTATCAATGTTTAGTGCCATTTCATATTGAGATGAAACGTGTTACCTAAATTTATCAACAGTTCACAATGTTCTTGCGCCGCATTAAAAAAATATAAATTGCAGTGATCGCATGCACGGATTTTTTTGGAAAGTACTTAAAAGGCCCAACTTTAGTTTAAGGAGAGTTTTTCGAGGACATATAAAACTTTGATTGCCCTGATTGCTGACTAGAGTGTTAATATAAATAGGCCCTCTAGGGATGCGCTAGATTCTGCGCCATCGAAATTCTGTTTACAGTTTATATCAGTGGAATAAGGTCCATACTTCAATATATATACAGGAGCATATTAGTAATTACCATCCGAAAGACTGCGCACGAATGACTAGCGTTTTGAAGAAGAAGTTTGTATTACCA
The DNA here is from genome assembly GCA_016164225.1 of Gammarus roeselii. Lineage (NCBI taxonomy): Eukaryota > Metazoa > Arthropoda > Malacostraca > Amphipoda > Gammaridae > Gammarus > Gammarus roeselii. The sequence goes on from SDVV010035362.1 coordinate 5,491, forward strand.
GTCTGCTTGAGTGAACGCGTGCTAGCACTACTGCTACACAGCTACGACTCTCTGTGCAAGTCTACTTCCATAGAACAGGTGATTGTTGGTATACAATAGTTTAGCTTCGTAACAATACATAATTCTTTCAAATTCACGTGGTCGTTAAATTATTTGGATCAACGGTCGCATTCAGTAGATGATCTTGAACGCGGCTGAGTGGAAATTTTGTTTTGGTGCGACGGGTCAAGAAATTAATATTTTTAGAATATTTTACACAATCATTTTCTCCTACAGAGCGCTTTCTGAAAAAGTGATAACAGATTGTTTAACACTAACACCAACCTGGCAAAACGAAGTGGTGTTATTCTCAAACTCTAGAGCGCCTTGAATGACAAAATGATGATTTTTCTTATAAGCCTGCTAACTCATGCGGATAAATTTTCAGATGTTCAACAATTTTTTTTATCTGAGTAGACAAGTATATTTACTGCTTTTAATTTTATACATTAGGTTTCAAAATATTTTATAACACAAACTGCTGACGAGGTTTTTAACAACTCCTCAATGAAGAAGAAAATGTACCCCACGAATCTTAATTATTATATCCCCTATAATACTTTGTCAAAATGTATCTAGAAATCAGATTTCTAAATAGAATGTAAGGAACCAAGCCAGTTCACAATCTGCAGGTTACACCCACTTATCGATCGCAAATAAACTGATTCTTTGTGTTCCATTTTATCTTAAGGTTCTCGATTTTTTTCAATACGCAGTTCCTGATTCACGCGGGAAAGAACAAACACAAGATTAACAAACACGGATACCATCCAAAATGATTTGCAATATAATAATGTTGAGGGTCAGAGGGACGTCAAACAGTTCCATTTTATTTTTAACAAAGATCTGAACAACCTAATGATACACGGAACATCTGATAGCCTTTGAAAGATTGGGGCGTTCGAGTTCAGCTCCTGAAGGTGATCATTTGTGATGTGACACGTGCTTGGTACCTTAGAAAAACTATGAACATTCAAAGAGTTCTATTGTCAACACTTGAGAAACAGGCCATAAATATATTTTCATACATATTTTATAACTGATACATTTGAGAATGACAAAAATGTTGTTCGACTGCAAAAGCCATGTTTAATTTGACTGCGAGCAACATGACCATAACGACAAGATCCTGATTCGCTAGATTTAAGAATTTATCTGTGACTTTTACTGCCGATACATACTTTTATATGTTATCTAGCCTGTGTAAACGCCGCAGAAACAGAAAACAGACGGGGCAAGTCGTCTCTGTTTATTTCGCTCATTTTTTACAGTTGGAATAGGCAGAATCCGTCGAATTACACGAATAATACAGAAATCATTTGATTTGGCAGAGTAACCTAATCGGGACAAAATTGTCCGTATTCTGAGTGACCCGTTATTGTTTGTTCTATATGCACTACATCCAAATCTTTGAGTCCGAGCGATACACAGCGAGGGGAAATCCACGAGTTTACGGTTAAGTCAGGTAAGTGCATATCCCCACCCTCCACCATCAACGAGATGAACGAAAACATAAACGTGCAGGAGTAAACGAATCCATGTGGCGGTCTCGGGGCGTTGGTCTTTTCCTGGTCAGATTGAAATAGAATTCGATTGGGGGTCTTCTGCTCATATCTTCTTGAATATTGAGGATAGGGGAATAAAATTTGAAAAGCCAACAAAAAATCAGATTTTTCGTTCAACTTTAACACCAACGAGAACCTACCCTTCATTACCGTCGAGGAGTTTGACTTCACAAACCCACTACGGAATGTGCCCTATGCAAACAATTGAGGAATGATGCCTCCAAATTAATTTCTCGAGGCCCATAAAATAATGGGAAACCCTTGGCCCCAGCTCTGATAGCCAGCCGGCTCTAACCCCCGCCGGAGTAACGACAAAAACAATGGATCTCAAGTGGAAGTCCTCGAGTTGATATGCTTACAGGCTAATTGAACACATAAGTGCGCTGCACAGCTGGTCTTTGGGTTGATATGCGTACAGGCTAATTGAACACATGAGTGCGCTGCCCAGCTAGTCCTCGAGTTGATATGCTTACAAGCTAATTGAACACACAAGTGCGTTGCACAGCCAGTCCTCAAGTTGATGTGCTTACAGGCTAATTGAACACACAAGTGCGCGGCACAGCTAGTCCTCGAATTGATATGCTCACAGGCTAATTGAACGCATAAGTGCGCTGCACAGCTAGTCCTCGAGTTGATATGCTTACAGTCTAATTAAACACACAAGTGCGCTGCACAGCTAGTTTATGAGTTGATATGCTTACAGGCTAATTGAACACATAAGTGCGCTGCACAGCTAGTCCTCGAGTTGATATGCTTGAAGGCTGTTTAAACACATAAGTGCGCTGCACAGCTAGTCCTCGAGTTGATAAGCTTACAGACCAATTGAACACACAAGTGCGCTGCACAGCTAGTCCTCGAGTTGATATGCTTACAGGCTAATTGAACACATAAGTGCGCTGCACAGCTAGTCTTTGGGTTGATATGCGTACAGGCTAATTGAACACATGAGTGCGCTGCACAGCTAGTCCTCGAGTTGATACGCTTACAGGCTATTTGAACACATAAGTGCGCTGCACAGCTAGTCCGCGAGTTGATATGCTTACAGGCTATTTGAACACATAAGTCCGCTGCACAGCTAGTCCTCGAGTTGATATGCTTGAAGGCTGTTTAAACACATAAGTGCGCTGCACTGCTAGTCCTCGAGTTGATATGCTTACAGTCTAATTAAACACACAAGTGCGCTGCACAGCTAGTCCTCGAGTTGATATGCGTACAGGCTAATTGAACTCATAAGTGCGCTGCACAGCCAGTCCTCGAGTTGATATGCTTACAGGCTAATTGAACACACAAGTGCGCTGCACAGCTAGTCCTCGACTTGCTATGCTTACAGGCTAATTGAACACATAAGTGCGCTGCACAGCTAGTTTATGAGTTGATATGCTTACAGGTTAATTGAACACATAAGTGCGCCGCATGTGGGAAACATTTCTCATACCCTGTCAACTAAGATATTCCATTGTTAACCCATGTGTGTATGTCGATTCGTAGAGGACGCCTGGTGGTGTCGCGGTTAGCATTCCTGAAGTGAGGGTAGGGGACCCCCCCCACCCTTTATCCCCGGTCTTTCAGACCGCTGGACTCAGCCTCCTTCCTCTCGAATCACTTCTAGACGTGTACACAATTGAGAATGAAGTAATGCAAATAAGTATCGATAAAAATAAATATCTATGTAGAAGATGATGAGGTTTTTATAGTACAGTAGCTAGATATAATCTTTCGAGTGGAAGCGTTAAACCTTGGTCGGAGCATCTAAGCAAATAAACCTACCATCGCCACCGCTAGATGGCGTGGTTGGCAGAAAGTTGACTCCCCCCAAGATCTGAGGGAGTTTGTCGCGTGTTTACGTCGGTAGAGTGAGGATGTAGTGCAGGTGCTCCTGCTCCGGCCAAGGATAATGCGACCAAGATCTTCAAGAAAAATGATAAGTTATTTGGCTAACCGACTAGTTTAGTAGTCAGTGACGTAGTGATATTTGTAGACTAATCTACTAAGTGGTAGGGAATCAAGGTAGTTAGTTATAGAAAAATAGAACCTGACAATGACTCACTGTGCTCATTTGATTTTGACTCCAAGATGGCCGCATATTTAACCATCAAAGGCTGAAGGTAATTACTCATTTAAATTAAGATACCAAAGCCCCAAATATCACCAGTCTGAATTATTGGTTTCAAGAGTCTAAAGGTATAAGATTTCCAATCAAATTCATCTTATGTTCAACATATGTATTTAAAATTAAGTAAATATGTAGTTAAAAGAAAGTAAAAAGGTCGGGTAAATAAGCGAAGGTGAGAAAAACCTAACCACACCGCACAGCTAGTCCTCGAGTTGATATGCTTACAGGCTAATTGAACATACAAGTGCGCTGCACAGCTAGTCCTCGAGTTGATATGCTTACAGGCTAATTGAACACACAAGTGCGCTGCTCAGCTAGTCCTCGAGTTGATATGCTCACAGTCTAATTGAACACATAAGTGCGCTGCTCAGCTAGTCCTCGAGTTGATAGGCTTACAGGCTAATTGAACACACAAGTGCGCTGCTCAGCTAGTCCTCGAGTTGATATGCTTACAGTCTAATTGAACACATAAGTGCGCTGCTCAGCTAGTCCTCGAGTTGATAGGCTTACAGGCTAATTGAACACACAAGTGCGCTGCACAGCCAGTCCTCGAGTTGACATGCTTACAGGCTAATTGAACACACAAGTGCGCTGCACAGCCAGTCCTGGAGTTGATATGCTTACAGGCTAATTGAACACACAAGTGCGCTGCACAGCCAGTCCTCGAGTTGATATGCTTACAGACTTACAGGCCTGTACGCATGTTGGATGGCTAAATGTTGGATGGTCAGGCGCACTGCGTACAGGTTTCGCATAGCAGAAAAGCTGTTCCTCACACCCTATTGCGTGACCGCGAGAGAACACTAATCTCAACAATGCTGTTCCTCACACCATATTTCGTGACCGCGAGAGAACACTATTCCCAGCGGTGCTGTTCCTCACACTGGTTACGTGACCGCGAGAGAACATTAATCTCAGCAGTGCTGTTCCTCACACCCTATTACGTGACCGCGCGAGAACACTATTATCAGCAGTGCTGTTCCTCAAACTCTAGTACGTGACCGCGTGAGAACACTATGTCCAGGGGTGCTGTTTCTCACAACTCATTACATGACCGCCAAGAATTACTGCTCTCAGCGGTGCTGTTCCTCTAGTCAGAACGACTTTATATTGACTCAATTTTCTGATGGGAAAATATCCTTCCACTGTTTGACGTATCTTAGCAAATTCAAGTGGCTATAAATGTTTGTTTTTATTTCCCATCGTTTCTGCAAGCATAATTCAACTTTATTTCATTTTTGAAATTAAACACGAAAAGGTTTAGCAAGGGAATCTTGTGGCAATAAAACGACTAAAAAAATGTGCAGGGGTGGCGGCAGAATCTTCAGTGCGGTGCAGTCATCTCTCATCTTCACAAGGACCTGTTCACATCACTCGATGCCGATGTGCTGCGACCACATCGTATAAATGTCCATTTCATCGGGTGTATCATGTTTAAACCAAAAGTTTATTATGATACAATTCTGCAAACTACCAACAGACGAATTCTTTGAATTGTGAAGTGCAGAATAAAATTCTGTAAATGCAACTCAGTTGAGCCTTACGTCTCCCTCTCCATTCCCTGCTTTGACTCCTCGCCTGGCCATCAATCGACTCCGCGTGAAGCCTTTACGATTGACTCCTCGCCTGACCATCAAATGACTCCGTGTGAAACCTTTACGATTGACTCCTCGACTGACCATCAAATAACTCTGTGAAGCCTTTACGACTAACTCCTCTTCTGACCATCAAATGACTCCGTGTGAAGCCTTTACGATTGACTCTTCTTCTGACCATCAAATGACTCCGTGTCAAGCCTTTACGATTGACTCCTCGCCTGGCCATCAAATGACTCCCTGTTAAGCCTTTACGATTGACTCCTC
>SDVV010035363.1:0-11069 GCA_016164225.1 Gammarus roeselii
CCTTAAGGACTACTGCGGATCCTTGGGGCTCTGAAGCAGGGTAGGTAGTGTGTTATTCCTCCTTACTGCCATCCGGGGAGTGCTGGGATCATATGGTCTGAGCGCCTTGGGAGTTCCTGTACCTCCTGTGGCACCCGTACATACCATAGACGTTCGCGGCGTAAAGGACTTTGACTTTGCGCAGTAGTAAACCTTAACTTGAACATTGAAAAAGTAGAAAAACAAAGACTAACTTGATGCAGCACTGTTTGCTGGTTTGACATTCGGCGCCAGAAGGACGATGACTCCAGCGTGCTAGAAAGCCTCGTCACTCTAATCTAATCTAATCTAGTGTTGGTGAATTTGCTGGAATTTATAAAATATATTACACTAGATCAAACTTTGTCATCTGTCTATATCTGGATAAGAATGTGTTCAAATCCTGAAATGTTGAGAAACAAAAACAGAAAAACGGTTACAAAATGGCACTTCTCGACCAATGTTCTTCTTACGTGTGAAATTCCAAGCTGGGCAAATATTCACACAACTAACATAATTTAATAACCACTAATTGACAGAGTGAGTAGTTTGAAAGAATCAAGGGATAACTTTGATGATACACTGTTACAGGTGTGTTTATAACCTGTGCTCTAAAGGAAAACAACACCTTAATGGAGCAAGTATTATTCAGAGAAAAAATCACTCGGCAAGTAAATGGGCAACATTATAGCAGAGCAAAAAACTCTAATTCATTCAATGAAATGAATGATGCAATCGTTTTAATTGAGCAACCAAAAAAAAATCACATGACCTAGAAAAGAAAGAACACAAGAAAAGAGCTATGGAAAATATCTTGAAACTATGTAGCTATTCATTTTCTTTAGCTGCCAAATTCTCAGCCTCGTAAACAATATTTGATCCATGAATTGATGAATCCAGTTATCAATTGGTTGCTGAAAACAAGGCAATGAGTGTATTATTGAGTGAGAACTACCATACAAGGCAGTATTTAGTATTTGAAAGTGTACTGTGTCAAAGCTTGAGGCTGCCTCAGAGAATTAATTGGTTGATATTAACATTGATATGTGATCTTGCAAAAGCTATTGATCTCACTTTTGGAGCCCCCCACAGCCCCGGCAGCCTCTGCAACAGGGCATGCGGGCATAGGAGGCAGTATACCTTAGCCCCAGCAATCTAAACAACAACACTGTATCAAAACTGCAGCAATGCTCTGGTCGGATTGTGCTTAATAGGTCAACAAGAAAACACTGAAGATGGCCAACAATTGCACCCAACTGTCAAAACACAGAATCAAAACCACAATATCAAATCTGCTATGCCTAGCAAAACTCGTACAACACCCCTGCCCAACTCCTCAGCCAATGCCCTCTTGAAGCCATGGAGGGAATTGCACTGCACCACATCAGAGGACAGACTGTTCCAGACCTGAACACAGCAAGAATAAAAGAATCTGTGTTTATAGTCAGTCCGACAGAGAGGAACCACTAGCTTGAAAGAATGACCGCATGTGCCAATATCTGGAGCTTGCTGAAACAGAGTAGACAACTCCAAATCCACAGAACAGTGAAAAATCTTCCAACACTTCTCCAGATCCAGATGCAACAACCTCCTTCTGACCAAAAACAACTGCAAAGCTTTGAGCCTCTCACCATAGTCCACTCCACTCAGACCCTCTATTTCCCTGGTCCACCGCCTCTGCACAGACTCCAAAAGTCTCAGATCCCCCAAATATCCCACATTCCACACACAAGAGCAGTAGTCCAAGATTGGCCTTATATGAGTTACAAACAAAGACACCATGAAAACAGAACTTCAATTGACAGTAAAAAGGAGCAGACTGGTTGCCAGAGTGGAAGCCTTTCTAACAACACTCTTCACACGTAGGTGAAATTGCAACCTTGAGTCAACAAGCACTCTCAAGTCCCTGCAGGAATCAACATGCTCAGGAAGACATTTCTCTTCCATTTGTAAGAGCCATATTGTAAGCCTGCGCTTCTGCTTTCATTCAAATGAATCACAATGAGGAAACATTACAAAGATAATTTATGAGAGAATCTTGATAACATTAGTCAAAAGTAGTTAAGACAGTTTTCAACATTTTTATGTCTCAACATTTTTTGATAAATGAAAAAATCATTGTTTTCTTCAAATGTTCTAGATTTGCTATGTGTTGACCTTTCTGCAAAAATTGGAGTTTCTATGACTTGCCACTATATTGCCGATATTCGGGGTCCTATGTTTTGTGACTATCGCGAACGTAAAACGAGGTATAGCTTCCCTATATAAGTGAGGGCCGCTATACCTCTTCATTCATTTGTGCTTCAAGGTTTGCCGTGATAGGTTGTCTCAGAGCGATACAGTTCTACCGCGCACTAGGTTTGCAACGGACCATGCACCTTCCTCTATAGAAGGTTAGAAATGGTACTTTGCTGCCCATCTGGGAAGTGAATTAGTGATCCACTGCCATTACAGAGCCACAGATGGGAATACTGCAATTATAGAATGCGTACCGTTTATGCTGTATCTGTGACACAAACCTATTGCTGGCAAACACCATTGTTACTTAACTAGCAGGCGACACCTGCAATCAGCTGACACTATCGATGCTTGGTGTCGAATTTAGCAGTCTAATGACAGCTATTCATACCAACATGCAGATGAGTACGTGTCATATATGACGTTCCTTCGCGAACCGTCCAACATGAGGTATTATATCCTGCTCGTAGGGCAGATGCCCACTTTAAGCAGATGCTGGGTAGACCGATGCCGGCCGTAGGCCGATGCCCGCTACAGGCGGAGGCCCGCTACTGCTGTTTGGTCATGTAGTCAGCAGTCTGCGGACAGCTTTTCACACCCACATGCAGATTGCGTGTCAGATAAGCTGTTGCGCAGCCCATCAGATGCCGCCGACCCCATCTTGAATCGTACGACAACACCCTGCCAAAGTGGCGGCTTGCTGCCGTCCTAGCAGACGACAACTGACTAACAAATGACACAGGCCTAAGCGGATGCCTGCAATATGCAGTTGACTGCTATAGGCAGAGGCCGGCTACTGCTGTTCAGTTGGGAAGTCAGCTGTCTGCAGACAGCTTTTCACACTTACATGCAGATTATTACGGAGCAGATACGCTGCTGCGCTGCTGGTCAGTGTCCACCGACGCCATCTGGAATCGTACAACAACACCTTGCAGAAGCAGCGTCGGGTTGCCGTCTTAGCAGACAATCACCTGCTAACAAATGACACTCTAAGCGGAGGCTTGCGATATGCAGATGACTGTTATAAGCAGAGGCCTCCTACTGCTGTTGGGTCGTGAAGTCAGCAGTCTGTGGACAGCTTTTCACGCTAACATGCAGATTATTACGTGTCAGATAGGCTGTGGGACGGCCGGTCAGTTGCCACCAACGCCAGCTGGAGTCGTACGACACCATGCCGAAGCGGCGTCGCGCTGCCGTCTCAGTAGACGACAACCGGCTAACAAATGACACACGCTAAGCGGGTGACTGCGATATGCAGAGGACAACTATAGGCAGATACCGGCTATGGATGTTTGTTCATCAGACAGCGGTGTGCAGATAGCCTTTTACAATTACATAAAAGCTGTTGCGCGGCCAGTCAGGTGCCTCCTGACGCCATATGGGATCGTACGTCAACGCGCTGCCGAGCGGCCTCGGGTGCCGCACGACACCAACTTGCATCGCACGACAGCGCGCTGCCGAGCATCGCCGGGCGGAGGTCTTGGCAAACGACAACCGGCTAATGTATTGACACATTAAGCAGATGCCTACCATAAGCAAAACCTGCTATTTATTTGGTCATAAGACAGCGGTCTGCGGACAGTCTTTCACAATCTTTATGTGCCATATAGGCGGTTGCGCGCCCAGTGGGTTGCCGCCCAACGTCATCCTGGGTCGTCCAATACACACTCTGCCGAGCGGCTTCAAGCCACCAACTTTGCAGATGACAGCCGGCTAGCAAACTGATTTTCTGACCAATGACAACTCATTTACAGCATCACTTTAGGCAAGTCTGCTGAACAATGATAGCTGGGTTAGAACAATAGCTCCGTTAGAGCAACATTGTCAGAAACACGTCTACGGTATATTCATAGCTTGTTCACACCTTCAATTTTCTACTGTTCTCATCCAGAAGGCAATGGGTCACTAACGACTGTCCGCATATATCCCCCAATATTCTCTATCGTTGAAAACATGTCCCTCATATTTTCGTGCAAAACTTCAGGCCATGGGTCGGGAGCATCGCACGTATATTTTTCGATCAGAGCATCCTATATATACTCCTCTCTCAGTTGTTTCAGTAACGATGTCCGGCACCACATCTGTGGCAGCCGAACGAGCGGGAGCCACAGGACGGCTCCTCTACCCACACGACCTGTCGGAGGACCGACGCTCGTGCGCAAAATGTTCATGCCTGCTGCCCAAAGACAACCTCCACCCTCGTTGCCTTCGTCACTCCAGCTGTTTCGCGGGTCACATATGCCGCCCAGCGGAGTGCACCATCTGCCTATCAGCCATGAACGCGCCCCTGGGCAGTGCTACCTTGGACGCGTTCGAGAACATATATTGGGCAATAAGACAGAAATACACACTCAACATAGCATCCAGACGAAAGAACATTCTTGCACCATAACTCGAGGCACCTTACCATTCCGGGCCCGCAGCACAACCCACCCTAATACTCAGAAGAAAACGGAAAAGACAGGAAAAGCGGGAATCACGACAAAAGACGACACGGGTCCTTCTTTTCCTTCCCAAATATCCAAGGGCTCCAGCAAGAATGACGCGGCGCAAGGGAGCAGGTCTCTCCATCTCCCAGACCACACTCCACAAAAGTGCAGTCCATCACCCAGACCACAATCTTGACATTCCTGCACTATATCGGCAAGCAGAGGCAGCTGAACCCGCGCACAGTTTTGGTTTACAGGAATGCGCTTCATATGCCTCTCCTGCACCGGTTTGGAGTCACGACCCAAGAGTCGATCTTTAAGGAACAGACGAGGGCTCAGTTTCACGAAAATCCTCCGCAAAGGCGTTTCGTCTTACAGTGCAGGCTGGAACTGGTCCTTGACATTCTCCCCTCTCCTTGCTTCGATACTCAGACAGCGGCAGTATTGGCATTTCTTCAAAAGACTCTCTTCCTCGTCGCCTTAGCGGCGGCGAACAGGGTATCTGAGATTGCAGCCATGGCACGCACCGGACTACATTTTGCCAGCAGCCCGCCATGCGCGCTCGTACTGACCGCTGACATGTTCCTGTACAAAAATCAGACCATCACCCACACGCCACCGCTCACTGCTACCGGACGGCCTGCACATGCGCTGTGCCCCAAGCTCTCAAAGCTTACGTAGCACGATGTCCGTCAAACCATTACTTTTTGTTCATCCATCCTACTTCAGGCAAACGACTCGAAGCATCATCGGTGGGGCACTACATCTGCTCGCTCATCAATGATGCCACACCGAATGCTTTCACTAAAGCTTACGACGTCAGAAAGTATACCTAATCTCTCGCTTGGACGCGTGGGGTCCTTCTCCCAGACATCATATCCAAGGTGTTCTGGAAATCGCCCCAAGTGTTTGTACACAAGTACCTATTCACAGTGGAGAAGCCTACTCAACCATGCTTCTCAATAGTTACCTGGTAGATAAGCCTTCTCATCTCCAATGTTTATAACAATTACATCAACTAATGATGCCAGAAACTTTGCTACGTATTATAGAATACGTACATAACTATCTTACCATATTGTTTAGAGGCACTCAATGATAAGACTTCAGGTCATTAATTACGTCGGAGTATTGAGTGCGTAATTAATTTATCCTACTCAAAGTACTACAACGGTACCATAGGAGCTCTTGTACACACTGTCGATATGGACATGATAAGGATTATATTGACACTACCTGATCGTTCACCCACTTTCATACTGGTGAGCAATAAGTCTATATAACTGACTTCTCATTTAGTTGGTTAAAATTTGAGCCCCGAATATTATTTTGGCCGCTATAAGCAAACAAGATTTACTTTCTTGGGCACTACGAGGTATGACAGCCTTCCCTTACATAGGGCGGGAGAGTGTGGGATCGTCGATACAGTTGCAAGACATAGGACTCCGAATATCGCCAATATAGTTGCAAGACATTGAAACGCCCATTTTGGTTGAAAGGTTGAGCACATAAAAAATTGAAAAAAAATTGAAGGAAACAATGATTCTTGTTAATTTCTAAAAATGTTTACGCACAAAAATGTTGGAAACTGTCAAAATCTACTTGTTCAATGTTATCAAGATCCTCTCAAAAATAATCTCTGTAATGTTTCTTCATAAAGATTTATTTGAATGAAAGCAAAAGCGCATGCTAACAATATGGCTCCTACTACATCACAGAGAAATAGCTTTTTATTGAGAGAATCGAGATAACCAAAGTTATAATATAGCAGTAGCATGACTGGGCCAGATGATATCCCAGCTATGCTAATGAAACAATGCAAGCACTAAAACTCTGATCCCAACATTCTCACTATTACGGTGACAAACAACAAATGGCACGCGCAGCGCAACAATAAATGAGCATAGTACACCGGCCACAGATCTTGGTATTTATTCTGAGAAGTGTTCATCAACTGCTCTTGCACCCGACACCCGTGGATAACCCACTACCACCTATTGGACAAAGAAATGGGACTAGAGGAGCCACCATGCCTCTGTTGCCACCAGTTTGCAATCAGGATTCAACTTATTTATGGATAGAAAGCACTTGCAGGGCTTGTTAAGTCTTTTAAAACCCCCATTCAACCTACAAAGCCAATTTACTGACCTAACCTACTAGAAAAACTAATCTCATCCGAAAAACACACCAGAATATACAAAACAGGGTGAAAACCAAATACCAGTGCAGGTGGGGTGGTCTCTCCACCACTAAATTCTGATTTAGTTAAGTCTACATTGTCTATTTCAATTGTATTGCAGGAGCTGGTCTACATTGGTGGCCGTGGAAGCTGTGTTCTGCGATGCCTGGCTGAAGCAGCAACATCTGGCCGGTGGCAAGTCGCTACTGCTGCACTTCAGTGCCTTCATGAACTTTCCAAACACTTGTCATTGGCTGGAACTGGAGTGGTAATACAAAGTTTAATTATTAAAGAATACCCAGATGAATGTTCCAAATTATTCTTATGAGAGAGGAAATGTATACAGTTATTGCTGCTATTTGCTTTGCAAGTGTAAACAGATCAAAATAAATTACTGCACTTTGAGGTTCTATGATGAAGCTAAGTTCTGGTAAAAATCCTGTGATGCTGGTCATCTGTTGAAATATAATGCAGTTGCTTTCAACTAAAATGCACCTAAGCATGGTCTTAATTTATATAGGTTATACTGTTGAGCGAATTTCAGTAGCTAGCTACCAATCATGAGCTCACTAATTGAGATATCAAGTCTAATATAAACTATGGTGGTGACTTCACTCGCCTCTGGGTGCATTCTAAGTGTCCATTGTACTCTCATTTCTTCATGCAGCCTTTTTCTCTGATGCCCTACCTTTAATTATTTCTATTAGTGCTGTTCATCTGTGTGAGAGAGCAATCCCCATTTGCTTTCTTCTAATTTTTTTATGTTTCTTCAAGACTTTATTTATGTAATGCTGCCAAACCCATCTCTAAACTAACTCTGTTTGGTTACTTTGCAAATACTTGTTGTGTGAACGCTCTGTCACAAATGTGCTGTATGAGTAACAATGTCTTATGTTGTATCGCTAAATCAGTATAACTAATCATTCATGTGTTCCATTTCTCAGAGTATGGCAAGTTCTGTGGCTGCTGGCGTCCAGCAGGAGGTGACACGACTGCTGCAGCTTCATCAACAGTCTCCGGTCAGTAGCCAGCAGCAGTCTTCCTGAGGTCAGGTTGGTTCTGACCCCTAAGAGGACAGTCCCCTTAAGGGTCCAGATGGAGGCATCCTGAATATTGACCATGTGCCAGTGTTCAGTTTCCTTGTATGGTAAGTCTTGTCCCTCAGCTATTATCCAGTGTTTTTTTGCTGAATGGTGTGTCGTGCTTCATTTGGAAGGGTTTTGGAGACTGGTTCCAAAACGGATTGTTTCCATTTGTCTAGGCTTTTTAATAAAATTATACTTCCTACAGGTATGAAGTCATCATATCACGTAACACATCGCTTGGAAGCTCTTGTTGAGCACTGATCAATAATTAAGTTATGACAATTGAATTTTTTAGGTTATATTTTACAGTTACAGACACTAAGCCTAACCTGCCGAATGAGTGATGGCCATTAACAAGATGCAACTCACACTAATCTCATGCACCTATACACTTACCAAACTAAGTCTTTTAACACTAAAGGGTCTGGCCAATACTCTGCAACACTCACCTGAGTTCACGAGTGAACTTCTAAGTCAGTGTCTGCAACAGGGCCCAACAGCATACACTAGTTTATCCCTGCTACATCATACATGCAAGGCCCTCCTTCTTCCTCATTCATATTCATCCCCTCTCAACAAGGCTCCAAGGGCAGGAAAGTGCATCGGAACCAGTCCATTCAAACTCATTTTCCCCTCACACGTATCCTTTGCACGCTGTTCTGCTACCTCCAGTCTGATATTTCTCCTTCCTAAAACCTGTTTCATTCCATCTATCCATCCAAACTTAGATATTCTTCTTGGCCTACTCACCTCTTCAACAACCTTTCACCTTCTGTTATCATGTGTCCAAACCACCTCAGCACACATGAATCTACTTTGTCCTCCTACTTAGTCATCATTCCTGTTCTAATTCAAACTATTTCGTTATTGATACTATCCTTCTGGGTATCTCCAGTCATGGCTCTCAAACATTTCTTCTCAAAAACATTAATCCTTTTCTCTTGAAAGAGAGCAACTCCTTAGTCAGCAGATAGCATGTATCATCAAATATGAATCTACTAAAGCCTATCAAGCCTGATGTTGGGAAATACCCAAATATCAGTAGGATGGCTTTGAAAGATTCTCTCATTTGCTCAACGTTGAGCTTTTGATGCTAGCCTGCCATATAACACACTGCTTGTGCCACTTGTGTCTCAGCCTTGTACTGCACATTTGACTGATACAACCATCTCGCTGCTTCCATACCCATTGTCTTACAGCTCAATATTATTTTCTGTGCACCCAACACTTGACATCTTTCCTTTGCTCTGTATTCCACCTCAGTTTCCACTAGTTCAGTCTTCTCCACAATAGAGCCTCTGCACTGGATATGCTGAACTTCCTCCAATACCTCGCTATTAAGAGCGTACCTACTGACTCTGAGTGCAGCAATATTTTTCAATCAGCTCCTTACTTTACTTGACCCACTTCAACTTTTATCTTTCTCCTCCTACACTAACAAACTCCAACACCTGAGTACACAACTTCTCTTTCGAATCTGCCACCAGAGCCACATCATTTGCAAACAGCAACTGATTTGACTTTCAACTCCGTCCATTTGCTGCTCACAACTTTAAATCTTGACCCAATGCACTGTTTTCATCCCCTGAACCTAGTGCACTAGAAAGCCTTGGCACTCTAATCTAATCATCCCCTGACTACTCCATCTGTCAAGAGATTGAACAGCCAGGGAGACATTTTATAACTTTTGTTATCTCGAATCTCGCGTTAAAAAGTTATTTCTCTGTAATGAGTAAGAGCCATATGGTGCGAGTTGTGCTTCTGGTTTTATTCAATGAATCCTGAAGAGAAAACATTACAGAGATGTTTGTATGAGAGAATCATGATAACATCCGTTGAATGTAGTTTTCGACCGATTTAGATCTTTGTGTCTTCTAACCTTACTCGGCAATCTCGAAACTTTCAAGTTCCTCAACTGTATTTGAGTTTTTAGGAAAAAGAAACTTTTGTCCGCTAGGCAGCGCGTGACGTCTTGCGCCTATTGGTCTAAATGTCTTCCAGGTACCGGGGTGCGCTTGGTCATCTACCTGCTACAACCCCCAATCCCCTTCCTTCCTATATAAGCGTGAGCTGGGCTGCCCCGTCATTCATGAGGTCTAGCAAAGTTGCTTCCCGCTGGTGCGTAGTTAAGATAGCATGGGCAGGAGGAAGCCCCATATGGCTCTTACTCATTACAGAGGAATAGCTTTTTATTTTTATTGAGAGAATTGAGATGAAAGTTATATCCTCTTCCACTCGTAGGAGCCATATGGTTTGCATAGAAAATATCATCATGTAGCGCAAGCTGGCGGATCCCAGAAGAGCACATAAGGTGGATGGATTGGCTGCATCTTGAACTGGGTGTTCCCAAAGAAGAGCTTTCCGTGTAAGGAAATGATAACCCATTTGTGCAAATGACTGATCATTGGCCAATACAAAGTTTTGCTTGGTGCCTACTACAGCCAATATACGAGCTCATAGCGGCCAAATAATATGCGAGCCTAGAGTATGAGCACCTAAATAGCTGTTATGTACATCAATAAATACTGCCTTCTAGGATTAGTGTGAATGCTCAGCCAGGTAGTGGCAGGAGAATCCTCAATATTGAAGTATCTGCCCTGTGTACTATAGTTATAGTTGATGCGGTAACTTTGCCGTTCAGTGAGTTGGATAAAGTAATTATGTACTGAGGAATTCGACTTCCTTATTCCAAAGCCGTAACGTCGAGAACTTCAGAACGATACAGATACAGATACAGACACTAGGCCGCATCCCCCAGAAAGGGGGGTGGCCGACGGCAAGGCGCACCTCACACCCTCACACGCTCACATTCACACAACTTAGCCCTTTTGTGCTAAAGGGTCCGGCCGGTAGCCCCTCAACTTACACACTCTGGGTCCCGAATGTACCGAGGAACCGTCGTCAGCAGCAGGGCCCACAGTTTTCACTGGTTGACCCCCGCCGCGTCATAATGGCCGGGCCCCCCCCATCCACGACCATCCCGACAGCGGGATGCCAAGGGCGGGAAAGCACATCAGAGCAGCGTCAAAATCAACCATTCACAACCATTCTCCACTCACGCCTGTTCATTGCACGCTCTCTCGCCACCTCCACATTCATGTCTCTTCTTCCCAACGCCTG
>SDVV010035364.1:0-11069 GCA_016164225.1 Gammarus roeselii
TATTCTCCACATTTTTTTTTTTTTTATATACATAACAGCATACAAGGATTATTTACATTTTATGATCATTTAGAGGATAAAACTTGTTGAGGTACACGTACTTCCATCATTAAGTCGACTACATACGCCAAACATGGTCTCACCCGGCTTGCGTCTCTTCCATGTTAAATCCATTTCTTCATCGATTTCATTAGCCAAGGCACATCGCTCCCTATCTTTAGTGACGGTAGATTTATTTTCAATGGATTTTTTGGAAATGTCCGGGTGGCCATTGGCAAGAGTTGTGCATGCGTCGAGATAGTAGCGCTTATTCTCAAATTTACTGAGGCAGTTTTTGATAGTGCGTACAGTTTGGAGTTGGCATGCTTGCGCACGAATGTTGTGTTTTGTCTCAAAGTGTGTGTATGTTTTCTGGTTATGTATATCCCTGTATTGTTCATGTTTGATTTTAGCTTGTGTCTGGTAGTTGACACCTCCAGCAGCGATTTGTTGCGTCGGATTCAAGCAACATACTGTAACACTTGGGTTGTAAGCAGATGATTTCACATGGGTCGTCATCAGCTTTTTCGCTTTTCAGTAGTCCTAGCTGTTCTTCCTTGGATTCATCGAACATGGGGTGTTTTTTGGGATAGTTGAAGAAGTCCATGTATTCAGCCAGAAGTGCTTGGTGCATTTCCGCTTCAATGTCGGCCACGCCTTTGAACTGGATCACCAACGAGTCAGTGTCCGAGTAGATGAGTGAGACGTTGTCACCAAAGCGTGGCTTCTGTGTGTCATAGAAGAAGCTGCAGACTTTTGCTTTTGCTTTTCAAGCAGGAAGAATTCAACTTGGAGTGGATGAACCATTCGGATATTTTTTTGCTTGAGGATCATGATGACTGTTTCGGGGCCGATGGCGTAGCAGTTTTTTAGGAGCGGGTTGGCAGCATGTAAATGTATACTTTAACGTTTAGGAGACGATTTAATGGATGGATGGGTCCTAGAGCATTTAAGGTTTGGCTTCCATTCACCTGATGAGATATATATCTACGATAGCTTAGGTACATGTGTACAACTTCAATTAGCTTAATATCTATCACATTTTCATCGTGGGGCAAAAGGCGTTCTAGTACATCTTCAATGCTAGTTCATTCGAGTTAAATTTGGGATATTGCAAACAAAGATTTATTATATACATTCTTTTCTTCGATAATAGATTTGGACACATTTTATGTTTACATATATACACATGGGATATCATTTATACGGAAACATAACTTTTTCACACCGAAATTTTCGACGTGAGCATCTTCGACCTCCCTCTCTTGTGTTATCTTGATCATTGGTACCAATGCCACTCTATGGGTTCTTTATCAATGATGTATATTTATTCCTCACCTGAAGCTGTCGACTCGTCATATCGGTGTAGGATTTATCATCTGGGTATGTTTTTTTTTCATTGGTCTATTGGTGTTCTAGACTAACGCTCTTAGTACACATTTTAGATAATCGTCGACCTTTGGGAGAAGTATATGCAACACTTGCAATCCTATCCTTGTAACCAAAACTTTGTATTTAGTCTTCAGCGAGCTTTTCATGGACTCTAATTTTTTAATTACTTCTACATGTTTTTGACATCGATTCGTTTCAGGTTTTTTCTTGCTATCGCCCACATTACCATTAATTATATTCCCGCAGATTTCCGAAATATACATAATTCTCCTAGCACTCAAACGTTTGAAACATGATTCTCCCTCCTCATGTTTCATTAACAATAATTTTGAAACAAAATAAGATATACATTTGATTTTATTATGCAATTTTTCACTCCTTATACTTGTCACCCTTTCATTACCCCATTTGATATTTCGGTTTTCTTCAACGTTTGTAGGTTTTTCTTCACATGACATATCCTCGATATCACTGTCACTGATATCCATTCCACTGAAAGTATCCCACGTTTTCCCCTTATTTTCATTCTTTTCAATTTCGGCTAAGATTTGGGTATCCCCCCCCCCCCCATTGCACCCAATCTTTATACATTCCACGTTTGGTTGATACTGGCATCGCACTTTCTTTACTGCCTGCACCCTGTTGAGCGTCGTCTATAACATTAGATTGGAAACCCAAGTCCGGCTTATTATGTTCTATCAATGCGCCCATTGCATCCTTGGAGCTTATATTTCCCCGTTCATTTTCAAGATTATCATATTCAAGATAATGGTGTCCTTTGAGATGACGCTCAAACCCGAATGTGGAGCTTGATTTGCTGAATTTTATCTCCGCATTGCAAATAACACATACCCCCGTGTTCTCCTTTCTGGTAAAGTACTTCCATATCGTACTGGGCGACATCTTTCCTCCCTGAAAATGGACCGCTTTCTGAATGAGAATAGATATGAGTCCATTTGTATGTATACTTTGTTTACATGCATATATACAGGATCGTTAGCGTCACTGTGTCGGCACATGAGTCGACACATGGGCCAACACATCTGCCGACACAATGCATATACAGGGTCGTTAGCGTCACTGTGTCGGCACATGTGTCGACACATGTGTCGACACATTGCATATATACAGGGTCGTTAGCGTCACATTGTCGACACATGTGTCGACACCAGGTAGGCATTTACAAACATTTGTGCAAAAGGGTTACCATACAATACCAGTTACATTAATAAATACCCAACCTAACCTCACCCATAGAAAAACATCCCTGCTGTTGATACAAGCTATTTTATGTGCATCAGCTTCATGGTATGTTTTGTTAAACGAGGTAATCATCCTATTCTAACCTAACCTAACTTATGTACGTTTTTTTTCAGTCGTTGTTTCATACAATGTATAACAAATATCTCCACTTGTCTCTACATTTTGTTCTATCCTTTGCAGCTTTGATAACTTACACCTAATTATTTCTACTGCGCAGTCAATCTCGATTCATATATTTCACTAGAGAGGTCAGTATTTTCAATCCTAGATGTATTGGATGTTACAAGTAATTCATATTTGTTTCCATCATCATACGAACGGGCTCTACATCTCATACTAGATGTACCACATTTTTTCGTCAATATCTCCTAACACTTCATCCTTTGACGACTTGCATAGTTAATCTACCTTTTTTCTTTCCAATATTTTTTTCAAACTTTTCACGATGACAGCGTTTCAAATGTCTCCACACGTTACTCGTGGATTTTTGTTTATTCAATTTTATTTCTTTCTGGCAAAGTTTACAGACTCCCATCACCCTATTTCTTTCGAACAATCGAGGACTCAAGCTATAACCCATCCTTCCACAACAGAATCCCAATATTGACTGAGTTTATTCATATCGGACTCTGATTTATATCTCACCATAGTATCACACTTTTACATCATTTACCCAGAGATAGGTTTATGGGTACCGTTGCACCCCTTGAAATATTTTTCTCCTACCAACTTCAACAATTTCGATGTTACCTCCGTATGACACAATGTATGCAATTTCATCGCTTACCTTTTGAGTTTGTAGGATATTATAAACAATTTGATTTAGGATTTACACACTTTTATTAGTATTATTTGCAGATCTTGCTGGATGCATCAATGTT
The DNA here is from genome assembly GCA_016164225.1 of Gammarus roeselii. Classification (NCBI taxonomy): domain Eukaryota; kingdom Metazoa; phylum Arthropoda; class Malacostraca; order Amphipoda; family Gammaridae; genus Gammarus; species Gammarus roeselii. The sequence goes on from SDVV010035364.1 coordinate 3,576, forward strand.
TATGCATTTTTGTATCATACATCCGTACCCATCATCACTTTGTATCAGTCTCCTCTCAAATTCCTTCATATAGTCTACCATATCTTTGATACGAATACGAAAACCTACTCTATCCCCGTATCTCCATAAATGTTCTCCTTCTTCTTCGTTGCGAACTTTAATTATTTGAATCTTATCCAATTCAATATACCTCCAATCATTATCCGAAAGAAACTGCATCATACGTTTCAGATTTTCTTCAGTCCCTAGATATAATTTATTTTCCACTGACCCAACTTCCTTACATGTCTGGAAGTTTCCTGCTCGGGACATATAAATTTCACGATATACCTTCTTATTTTCTTTGAACTCTGTTACATACGACTGAAATGTTTCGAAATCAGTCACCCAAATCCTGTTTTCTTCATTGTCCTATCATATATGGATAATAGTTCTCGCTCTTGCGATACTTGTTCTCCGCATTTGTAGATAATTGATATCTTCATCACTTGTCAATATATCCTTGAACCAAGCTAAATCATCTTTGGAGATTTTTTTCATCCAACACTCGTAAACAAATTTTTGAGAGGTGAACATCCATTTTTATCTATTTGAGGATGATCCGTCCGTCTCCGCTTGTCGTCCACGTAACACTTACTCCAATCACGTCATAAAGCTTGCTATTATAATGCGTTAGCAAATCTTTGAGCCTATTATCACTCGCTTCGGCGAACAATTATGTAGCTATGTATGTACGCATGTCCGTCTATAGGCCTGTATACGTACGTGCATGTGTATATTCGAGCGTATGTACGTGTACATGTATTGAATGATAAATCCTACACCGTTTTATCATTCAATACATGATGATGATAAATCCTACACCGATATGACGAGTCGACAGCTTCAGGTGAGGAATAAATATACATCATTGTTAAAGAACCCACAGAGTGGCATTGGTACCAAGGATCAAGATAACACAAGAGAGGGTTGTCGAAGATACTCACGTCGAAAATTTCGGTGTGAAAAAGTTATGTTTTCGTATAAATGATATCCCATGTATATATATGTAAACATAAATTTAACTGAAAATGTACTAGAACGCCTCGTGCCCCACTTCGAAAATGTGATAGATATTAGGCTAATTGAAGTTGTACACAGATTCCTAAGCTATCGTAGATATATATCGCATCAAGTGAAAGGTAGCCAAACCGTAAATGCTCTAGGACCCATCCATCCATTAAATCGTCTTCTAAACGTTAAACTATACATTTACACGCTGCCAACCCGCTCCTAAAAAACTGCTACGCCATCGGCCCCGAAACAGTCATCATGATCCTCAAGCAAAAAAATATCCGAATGGTTCATCCACTCCAAGTTGGATTCTTCGTGCTTGGATAAGCAAAAGCAAAAGTCTACAGCTTCTTCTATCACACACTGAAGCCACGTTACTGTGACAACGTATCACTCATCTACTCGGACACTGACTCGTTGCTGATCCAGTTCAAAGGCGTGGCCGACATTGAAGCGGAAAGGCGCCAAGCACTCCTGGCTGAATACATGGACTTCTCCAACTATCCCAAAAATCACCCTTTGTTCAATGAATCCAAGAAAGGACAGCTAGAACTACTGAAAAGCGAAACAGCTGATGACGACCCGTGTGAAATCATCTGCTTACAACCCAACAAATACATCGACCGACTCACAAAAAACATGCGTTCTTGATATCTCTATGAACCATCAGTAACTAACTTGACCACAAGATCAATTTGTCTTAACATATAATTACAATGTCCGAGAAATACAGCGTCTGAGTCGGACACATTAACAAATAACATACTTCATAACAATTACATTCGATATAAGGTTCAAAGATCTAGTCATCCGATATCTAATTCCTTCACAAAGCATATTAGCGCCCCCATATCTCCAGGGCATATTTGCGCTGCCTTTCTCCAGGGCATATTCGCAGCACCTATTTCCAAGGCATATTCGCAGTACTTTACTCTACTCCTGTGCCAAACTCATCGCGATGTTACAAAAACAATGTCTTTAGAAGATAGCTCTGCAGTTAGAGATGTAGGCAACTATGATGTTGATCTTGAAGTGAATAATCAATCAAAAAATGGTGTTACCAGAGACTCTATTTCGAATAATATTGTTGGATACCATTTTACTAATAATCTATTCGTGGATATCATGCATGACGTGACTGAGGGCGTGGCCATCACCGGATTGTGTAGCCTAGTCAATCGCTATATAAATACCGGTTTGTTGAACATTGACCACATAAACGCCTCTATAAAATATTTTCCATTAGGTTCTTTAAGTAATAGGCCACCTCCAATCAAAATAAACTACCTACAAAAGGCGATTTTGTTTATTCTGCTTCTGAAAAGCTCAATTTCGTACTGTATTTTGGACTCATGGTTGGTGACTGTGTGCCTATCTCAGAGTGCTCATTACTGAACACCATGAACTGTACATGAAGGTGTTTAAAAAGACTTTGAAGCCTTAGCATCACTTTTTGTTATGATGCGAGTAGGACCCCTTAGTCATTTATGGGGACTTCGCTTCGAAGGCAAGAATCTGGAAACTAAATTATTTGCGCAGGCTTGTCGGTCGAGAGTATATATATGCAAGAGCTTGGCAGTCAGACACAGTTTCTTGTTCGCCCACAATATGTACTTTAAAAACAGTTCTGATGATGTTCATGCCATAGAATTGGACCTACCAGTTCCGTAAACGGTTCGCCTAAGCAGTTCGGTATGGCCTCAGGTACAAAGTTAGTGACACGGTGTGCCTCCTGCCGAAGGATAACTGTGAGCCCTTGTTTATAAAAAGCTTGAGCACATCGGAATAACAGATGATCGGTTTCTTAGTATTGAGTTGTTCACTACGTAGAGGTATTCCGAACACTTGCGGATGTACACGGTGGAACAAATATCATTAAAATGTGTTGTTAATGTATAAGCTAGTACCACCTCAGAATCTTTAATCACATTTTGTAAGCTGGCAGAGCAATATGTAGCAAATGTTGGTATTTAATTGCATACTACTGACCAGGGTTGAAATCACAGAACAATGATTGCCTCCTTTTGTTGCCGATATTTCAGTTGTGTTTTCAACTAGACGGCAGTATAGTTAGTGTGATGTGAACAATCTCTTCCTGTTATCCTTGTTTATGCGAATGGTATTTGTGACATGCACTAATTCTTTCTTCACCACCTCACTCAAAGTGTCAGCTAACTGATGTTATGAAATCTATTGAAATACTCATAGAAATACAAAAGTTTAGCTGTACTACCGAATCAACTAGCAGCTACAGTCATAACACCTATTGCGATTTAACTTTGAATCTGTACAAATGTATATGTAGTTTATTGTAAAGCGAATGCGTTTGTTTACTCTTTAAACTGTTCTCGCGCCGTCTGTACAACATTTATTCTGCTCGTGGCGGGGAAAGCAGGTTGTTTTCAAAATGTGTAGATAATCTTTGGCGGCCAGTGAAGCATACTTGTAGATATTTGTGTGCTTTATATGTTATATAAATACTTCAATTGACTCTATTTATGTACTTGATCTGTAGTACGAGTTATTTTCAAGTCGATGGGAGGAGTCTGTCATTCATGCTCTGAAGTGCAGAAATGGCTGAATATGGTTGCCCACAATGGGCTGACCAGCAAGTGTGAAGTAGACTAACTTCCGGACGAAAGTCTTAAACAGAAGGCAACTTTTACCCCGGTTACCTACCCACTGGCCATGTACGTAGGTTTTATACAAAAAAAATAATATCGTCAAGGGAATGATTGAATTGTGTGACAGTATGTAGCTTCGTATTTTGTGGAATTGGATCACTACGAAGCCGGAGAATATATGTGCTTATGTTGGACTGAACTGTTTTATCGAAGGCTTCTTTTGTAAATAACGTTCATGGTCTGTCACACTCTTATTGATGGTTGTCTGTTAAATGTTGCAAACTGTACATAGTATTTTTTTTGTACGGCAAATGAATTTTGCTCGTTCAGGCATTGACAACGTAATTAGAAACGCTACAATCAATACACTCAAATCTGAATGTATTATATATGATAATAAAAATGTCAAGCTTACATACTACCTGAAGTAATTGACTTGACTACAAAAGCAATGGATCCGCCCTACAAGTTCTTAGTAATTACAATGTCTGAGCTATATAGGGCTAAGTCGGACACACAACGTTATTACATACTTCCTAACCATTACACTGTCCAATTTGCGTTTTCGTACACCCAAAAAGTAATTAGAATGGTCACAAAGTAATCAACTGGACATACAAGTAATTATCAATTGCAATGTCTGAGTTACATAGGGACTAAGTCGAACATACAATGTAATTAGATACTCCCTAACCATTACATTGTCCCAATTGCGTTTTCGTACAAATATACACTACTTTTGTTCTAATAATACTTCAATTGGCTCTATCTATGTACGTCATCTGTTGAACAAATTTTTTCCAAGTCGATGGGTGAAAGGTCCTACTTGGACCCTTCTGGGGCCCTTTGGGACACCCATGAGACCCTTTGGAACCCTCTTAAAAAACCGCGGGACCCTCTTGAGGCCCCTTTGAGTCCTGGAACCTCTGTTCCCCCCTCCCAACGCTGTGAAACCCATACACAGAGGAATGTATAAATGTGGAGTGCTAGAGTAGAGAAATTAGTTATTACAGTCCACAGCATTGCTGACGCAAAAGGGGAGAGCCGCGTCGAGGCTGGTCGAGGTGCGCCGAAATCAGTCGAAACATGTCGAGGCTAGTCGAATATGTCGCGACGAGCCGAGACTGGCCGAAATGATTCGAGACAAGCCGAGATGAGCTAAGACGAGGGAGCCTCGATGGACCGGGAAGCTCGGGAAGACCTGGGAGACTTGGGTTGCCCTCCGGGATTGGTCGGGCTCTGTTGAGACCCAAGGGACCTCTTCCCCCCCTATCCCATCAAACAGTGAGTACGAAATTAATAATCCGAGCAGTTTTCCTGCCAGTGAGGAATCTGCCCTTACTTTCTTCACGATTCACAATTTGGTCATGTATAATATATACTGCTAGTGAAATTGTGCGGGAGTTTCTGTTTGTGATTTTGTGAATTGGTGTTTGATCTTCAGTCTGTGCTCGCTCGCGCATGCACGGACCAAATGTAGTTTCTTGGGTTGACCTAAACTACGTAGCTATAAGCCCTGTGAAGTTGATCTAATCCGTGAAGCCATACACCTTGTACCAGTTTCGAAGATACTATCTTTGCGCACTGGCGCGCGTGCATAATACTTTTTGGAGTTCTGAGTGGTTGGAGGCGGGGATTCGTTTCGTCTGAGTCTTTATCATACCCGAATAACTAAAATGGACCTCCATTTATCTAGACCGCGTAGCTGTAAACATTGTGTTGCGTTTCTGTCGGAGCTGACTTTGTCCGTGTAGCCGTAAACCTAGTACTAGTCTCGGCGAAGCTACCTATACGCATTAGCATGCGTACATATTAGTCTTGAAGTTCTGAATGATTGGAAGCGGAGGTCTGTTTCGTCTAAGCGTTCTTCTTATGCGCACCAGCGTGCGTCTGACATCGCTAATATTTTCAAAAATTTCTAACTATATTAGCGTTATGTCGTTTTTTTTTTCTCACGAACACTGAGGCGTGCGAGCCTACTGGAATCCATGATCATCGAGCCCTACGGGTGAGAATATTATGACTCGCGTTGAGGCTCTGGTAGAACTGAGAATAAAATAAAATCAAGTCGATGGGAGGAGTCTGTCATTCATGTTCTGGAGTGCAGAAATGATTGAATATGGTTGCCCACAATGGGCAGAGCAGCAGGTGTGAAGTCGACTAATTTTCGGACGAAAGTTTTTAACAGTAGCAACTTTCACCCCGGTTACCTACTCACTGCTTATTTACGAAGGTTTTATACAAAAAATAATATCTTCAGGGTGATGATTGAATTGTGTGACAGTAGGTAGCTTCATATTTTGCGGAATATGATCACTACGAAGCCGGAGAATATTTATGCTTATGTTGGACTTGAACTGTTTCATCGAAGGCTTATTTTGTATATAACGTTCACGGTCTGTCACACTCTTATTAGTGGTAGTCTGTTAAATGTTGCAAACTGTACATAGTATTTTGGTTATGTACGGCAAATGAATTTTGCTCGTTCAGGCATTTACAAAGAAATTAGAAACACCACATTGGATAAACTCAAATCTGAATGTATTATTTACGATACTAACAAATTTCATACTTCCATATTTTTCGCCATTTAGCTATTCTGTAAGATAGCATGAGAGACTTCAAATAATTTCTTGATATGGCATGAGTTCACGGTTTAATTAGATAATCAAATACATCAGTTTCAAGCTTAGAAACCTTGAGTCGTTAAGATTGAATTGTATCTGGATAGAACGTAAACTCTCATTCAACAAGTCAACATTAATAATTCGACAGTAATTAATAATGCTATGAAGCAAATCATGGCTATAAACGTTTCAATGTCTCATTTGGTTGGCGTACAAAATGACCAACGGAGTTTAAACTTGCAATGAGATTCAAGTACTGCATCAGTCAGTGTATTATTGTAAATAACGTTTTGGGTTAGTATTTACAAGTTTAGCATAAGTTCCTTTATCAATGAGTTTTATGATGATTCAAATTTTTAGTTGAATTGGAAATTGTATTTTAAAAAACAGGTACCATGCCATGTATGAGTGGCACCTTCAGAAGGTACTTCCAGATGAATTTTCTTGTGAGAATTATTATAACTGCTAAAATATTGTCTACTGAGAAAACAGACTTTTCAATAGTAGAGCACTCATCAGTAGATCAGTAGACTGCGAAACGGCCATCGAGGCAGTTTTTTCGGCGGGAGTACGGACGGGCGACCTTGGGGCGACCATTAATGGTGGTTAGGGGCGGGGTCAGGCGGCGCGGGACCGGTTGTGGGTCCTAGTCCCAGATATGGAAGGCAGGCGACGCGAAGGGAGCGGAAGGGGGGCGGCGGGCTGGATGCCAGGCTTGTGGGCTAGATTGGCAATTTTTATGTTATGAACATTTTTATTGTTATTCTTTGTCTGATGTTTATTGTATTTGTATATGTTTTTTCTTCTTTAGATGGTTGTAGTACGGTATAATTGATCACTAACTGTTGCTCGTTATATATATTTATTCGGTTCTGGTAGGGATGGTGTTATAACAAGTTTCTGGAGGGGTGGGGTGTATGGATCCCCTAGGCAAGAAGTTGGGTGCGCTTTGGCAAATTATGTGAGTTTGCTCCTATCTGTTATTTAAAATGTATTTTTTCCAGAATTGATTTGTCATTATTTTTATGTTTTGAGTAAATATTTCTTCATATATTTATGTCTGGATTAAAAATCTATATATTTATATGTACATTATTGTTTATATTCTTATCTAGTTCGATAATAATTGACTCATTCGGAGGTTGTTTGGTGGGGTTCTTCTGTGTATTTTCCAGTCGTTTATTTTATAT
>SDVV010035365.1:0-11069 GCA_016164225.1 Gammarus roeselii
GTTCTTGCGCCGCCGTTCTTGCGCCGCCGTTCTTGCGCCGCCGTTCTTGCGCCGCAGGTCTTGCGCCGCAGGTCTTGCGCCGCCGTTCTTGCGCCGCCGTTCTTGCGCCGCCGTTCTTGCGCCGCCGTTCTTGCGCCGCCGTTCTTGCGCCGCCGTTTTTGCGCCGCTGTTCTTGCGCCGCAGGTCTTGCGCCTATATATACTACTCTCATAGAAGAGAAGCGACAGGAAGTGATCTAATTGAATTTGCATTAGTGTTGTGCAAGTTGGGGAAAAAATATATGTGAAAGTTATAGACTGTGAGTATAAATATTCTGTGCTATCGGAAAGAGTGATAGATTTTTTCTTTTAATAGTTCACAATAATCTGAATCGTGTCGAAACTCCCACGACCTTCATAACAAAATGGCTAGTGATTTGTGGTCGGCCTGCTTCAAAGATTCTAACTTAGCGCGAGGTCTTAAAGGAAATAGTCTGAAAAAGTGTGAAAGATGCCAAACATATTCTCTTCATCTGTCATGTGTTGCTAGAGGTGTTAATGATCCAAAAAACGATGCGTTTCTATTTCATTGCCCTAATGGCAAAGGCTGCAACGTTGAAGAAAATGAAGATTCGCACTGTGTGAAAGAAAAGAAGGCATCATGGGAGTGTAACGCATGCAGAGGACAGGAAAAGGTCGATATTGTTTGCGCAGAATGTGATGAATGTTTCTGCAAATCTTGTTCAAAAGTGTCCGATGCTGGACTGATGTGGTACAGGATGCTGGGGAAATCATTTAAATGGTTTTGTATCAGGTGTGGGACCTGTTTCGATGTTAAAAACAAAACGGCTGTGGAAAAATAGGACCAAATAATTAGTGTGCAGAGCACTGCCAAAACTGCTGATGGTCACTGTACCTCACTGTCAACTGGCAGTCAGGGTACAGAAATGGCTGCTAGTGACCAGAACAGTGATATGGTGAGTGACATTGGTGCAGATACAGATGTTACTGATATGATAAATCCCAGTGAAAATTGCGATAGGGAAAATGAGAGGGATACTGGAGAGCAAATAGAAGATAATTTACCAAAAGTGAATAACACAAAACTCTGCAGATTCTATTTGAAGAGAAAATGCAGGTTTGGAGTGTCAGGAAAAGACTGTGGCTTCACCCACCCAGCTTGTGAGCCTGGGTCAAATGAAAACTATAATAGTGATCAAGAAAGTGAACGTGGCTTAGGAGGGCAAAAACAAAAACTAGTACCCACAGTGAAAAGCCTGGAACCCTGCACATTCTATTTAAAAAACAAGTGCAAGGATGGAGTGTCAATGAATGGATGTGGCTTTACCCGCCCAAAGCGTTGCAATAAGTTCATGGAATTGGGAAAGTATGGTTGCAAAAGTGATGAACTCTGTAAGAAATTCCATCCAAGGGTATGTAATGACTCGTATCGTTATATGCAATGCACCAAAAAAAGGTGTGAGTGACTGCATATTAGAAAAACAACGAAAACCACTGGAGCCAAAGCAAGACGTCACTACTGCAGCCAGCAGACAAGGAAATGCCCATCATGGCAACACACAGCAACACCAAAACATTAACCACGTTGGCCTAAGAGGTTGGGTCAAACAACAGCCTCGATTAAAGGACACGCGCTTCAAAAACCGCGCCCAACAGGTTCCTCTCGCGGTCTTAACGGGAGGTCACTCTTGTTACAGTGACCATTACAGGCCTACCTGTGATGGCAGATGCTCTCTTGGTGATGCCCGCGTGAGTCCATCTGTAGCGGTACATGGCCATCACCACTGCAGTGCTGACCAGTCACAGATGAAAAATTATGTTTTAGAAACTGTGGAGAGTCTCCTACTTTGCCCTTGCAAACCAAAGTTCCCAGAAAGAGCTGCCAACACTGAGTCAATAGAGGAAACACTATCTCATAAAACATTCAACCAAAATGAATTGAAAAAGTGTTACCTCTTAAATTTACAAAGCCTCTATAACACCAACCATTATGGCAAAATAAAGTTGATTCAAGATATTCTATATGATAGTGATTCACTCTTCATTGGCTTAACTGAGACACACCTAAATGAAAATGGTAAATCAGCTGAGCTCTATATTGAAAATGACACTTTTTTCAGAAGTGACCGCACAAATAGGAAATGTGGTGGTGTTGGAGTCTATGTGAAAGAGAGTCTTGGAAGCTGCGAAGAGTTAAAAATTTCCAATGATTACTGCAAGTGTCTTGCCGTTAAAGTTGAATAGTCGAAAACCATAATAATTATAGAGTATAGACCACCAAACTGCGAGTTTGTACATTTTGAAGATGTGCTCGGAATCTTACAGACGTACAAGTCGAACATTGATCAGACTGAATTTGAAATCTTCCTCTGAGGTGATTTCAATTTTCCATCCATCAAATGGTTAAATAATGATCAAACGGCGGCACCTGGTAGCTATATCATTGGCAAAGGTAACACCAAAGCTTCAACTAATCAAGCTGAAACACTGTTCAAATTAGTAGATAGATATTTTTCACCCAAATAATCGAAAAGCCAACACGAAATAACAATATCTTGGATCTAATGTTTTTCAACTCAGTTGAGTATATAAATAACATTCAAATAACTAAAACTGCTATCAGATCATAATGCGTTTGAAATAAATCTAGATGCTGACCTACTGAGAAGAAACAGTAAATACCATCTTCTCCGGGAACATGACTTTCCGGCAACTGAACTTCTTTAGTGCAGATATAAATTGAGTAAATATACACAAATCTCTGTCCAATATTGATTGGAAACAATTCATTGATCAGGCAAACAGTGTGGAGGAAGCAAAGAATAAATTTGATGATATACTGTTGCAGGTGTGTGTACAACATGTGCCGATAAAAAGAAAAATTCCCAAAAGAAGCATGTATTATTCAGAAAGGAAATTGCTCATGAAAAAGCGAGCAATAAGACAGAACAAACTTTGCAACGAAGTAAACCCTTTTAGACGCATAAAACAAGAAGAAGCCGTCATCTTAATTGAAAAGCAGATAAAAGGTTCACATGATCAAGAGAGAAGAGAAAATGAAAAGAAAGCTATTGGAAAAAATTACGAAAATTCAAAATTTTTCTTTGCTTATGCAGCCAAATTTTCAACCTCTAAAACTAAAATTGGCCCATTAATCGATGAATCCGGTCAACTGGTAGATGAAAACAAAGCGATGAGCGAGTTGTTAAGTGAGAATTACAGACGGGTATTTAGTATCCCAATGCTCACTCATACAAATACTGAAATTGCCTCTGAATTTTCATTGACTGGTCTTAACATTGACATCCCTGAAATTACAAAAGCTATTGATGACATAGGTAGCAATAGTGCATCCGGACCAGACGACATCCCAGCTGTTCTATTAAAACAATGCAAACAGGTACTGTCAAGACCCCTACAAATGTTGTGGCAGAAGTCTTTGGACACTTCCAATATCCCACAGACCATGAAACATGCCGTCATCTTCCCGCTAGCAAAAGGAGGTAGCCCCACAAGCCCATCAAATTACAGACCAATTTCTTTGACATCACATGTAGTCAAAATCTTCGAAAGAGTAATGAAAGAATGAATAGGGAATTTTCTTGAAAAAAATAAATGGTTCAACTCCAAGCAACATGGTTTCAGAAGTAAGAGGAGCACGTTGACCCAACTGCTGGAGCACTATGACGAAATAATAAATGCATTGTGTGATGGATCAAATGTGGATGTGATTTATCTCGATTTTGCCGAGGCCTCCGACAAAGTAGATCATGGTATATTCTTATCAAAACTATATAACGCCGGTATCCAGAGGAATGTTTACAAATGGATCAAAATCTTTCTGAAAGGCAGACGTCAAAGTGTGATAGTGAATGGTGAAACCTCTGCGCCAGTGGAAGTCCTTAGTGAGGTCCCACAAGGCACTGTGCTTGGACCTCTGCTTTTCTTAATATTGGTTAATGATCTGGGCCAAAGCTGTCCACATACATCAGTCTCTTGCTTTGCAGATGATTCTAGAGTACTAGACATTGTCAATGACTTGAGTGATATAGAAACGGTGCAAACTGATCTGAAAGAAATCTTCAAGTGGGCTGGTGAAAACAATATGCAATTTAACGAATCTAAATTTGAATCACTGATACGGAAAAAATTCCGATCTAAAAAACAATACATCGCTATAGAAGATGTAATACAAGCTATAGAAGAAACCATGCTTCTTTCCATGAACAAATTGCAAAAGTTGAGGCCAGTGGCAGAAGACTGTGTTCTTGGGTCATGAGAACCTTTCTGGCTAGAGATAAAAGGACAATGTTGACTCTTTGGAAACAACTAATCCAACCAGTCACTGACTATTGCTCCCCTCTCTGTATCCCGCATAAGCAGAAAGATTTGAATAGACTTGAAGCAGTGCAAAGAAGCTTCACCTCTTATATTAAGAAGGTAAAGGAAATGAACTATCATGAAAGGTTAAACGCCTTGAGGCTATACTCAATCCAAAGACGTTCTGAAAGATTCATGGTCACAAAAGTTTGAAAAATTCTGGATGTCTACACTGTCAATGTAAACGAAAAAATTGGTACAAAAGTGACCATGAGAAACCAGGCAAGAATTGGCAGAATGTGTTGCTTCAAAGTGCCAAAACTGATGGGGGGCAAAGCGATGCAAACAGTTGTATTCAACAGTTTCACGTGCCGGGCACCCCGGTTATTCAACCAAATGCCATTGGAAATACGTGAGATCAAACGGGTGCCACAACTGTCAGCTATAGCAAACATTTTGAGGTTCAAGAGCCGACTGGATAAATACCTTAGCTGTGTTCCAGATCGACCGCAAATTAATGGATACCCTCACTGTGCGGACAACTCCTGCTTAACCGCGATGCCAAGCCGGAATCCAACGGGTGAATGTGGCTATAACATGCAAATGCTGTTGCCGCAGCACAAGTGGAGAGTGCCCCACTAATGAGGGCTAGGTGGCAGCCACGCTGTGACCTGCTGTGAACAGCGAAGAAACTTCAAGTAACATTTATCCAGGAATACAACTACAGGGAGAGTGGGGCGTAGGACTTGTAGAAGTATTCTTGACTGACTGATCCAAGATAAAACATAACACGATGAACAATACAACATAGCATTCTACGTATACTATTTTGATGATAAAAATGAAAGAGTCGGGCATGAAACTGCTTTGTTTGTAACTAGCGAAAATATCTCAGGCAATACATTGGTAGAACAGATCTCCAAGCTAGAAATCAATGACAGAAAAAGTGTTTTAAGGAAATGAATCGTTACAGATGAAGGAAAATTGTTTGAATATGATACTGCCACACAACGCATAAAGTTTCACGCCTTTATTCTACAATACATGTCTCATTTCAAATATACTGAAGTTTTGGTGAATTGGTACGTTGTTGGAGATAGATCGGCTGATTTAATGGGTGAAAGATGTGTAAATATAATGTCGATGAATGTGCCGTGAGCGAAAAGATTTCATTCATGAACGACAATATACCCTACATGAACGTTTACTTATATATAATATCACACAGCTTCATGAGCGACAAGCAAGTCAATATTCTTTAATGTTATTCCAATTGAATAACCTTATTTATTAACGCGTGCGCATGTCAAATTTTAAAAAATACAGCGTAGTCATATTGATTCCATTCCCATCGATCTACGAGATGGTGTAGGCCGTATCATCCCGTTCAATAATGGTGGATCGACCCTATACGTATTACATTTTAAAAGAAGCTAGAGCCATTTAAATATCACGCTGGATATAAATACTGTTATTTGGTAAATAGCAATCATTAGGGTGGTATATGCATATCCGCCCTATAAACAATATGAAGCTTTATTCGCGAAACGTGACCAGAGGGGAAGCGGATTCTTCTCAACCATAGCCAGTCTTGTAAGACGCACACTGCCTTTGCTACGGAAAACTGTACTGCCTGCAGCTGCCGATATGACTTGAAACATGGTACATGATTACTCGGAGCAGAAAGATATGAGAAAATCAACCGTGGAACATGAGATTTCTACACTCAAGAATGTTGTAAAGAAAGCAAAACCAAAACAAACCGCTATACTTGTTGTATCTTGTTTGCCTGCTTGCAGCGGTGGGCTAGTATAAAACTGGCACCGGTAAGGCTGGTGGACACACACAATATCAGCTTCTCGTCTAGTAAATATCTTCAAGATTGAACATCAAGTCTGAAAAAAATTGAGTTGATAAAAGTAGGAAAACTTGCGGTGACGTTTAACCGGACTCTCCAGAGGTTTGTATTCATTGAAGCTGTTAATTTTGTGTCAGTGACTCTAACAACATTTAAAGTTATCCTGTACATTTTGAAGATGAAAGAACAAGTGTCTATTTTGATAAGACAGGATTCATCGAGTGTGGAGCTGTAATGCAACTCTGAAGAAATATCACTTGTGTTTTTAAATAGTGAATCAAAAATGCACAAGTCTAGAATTGTACTAAGTCCTGACTTTGTAGTTAGCTTCCTCTGCCAAGAAGTTACGATGCTGGATCGTAGTACATTTCAGCCCAAATCACTTGAGCGAACCTCGGAAGACAAGCCCCTAACGTTGGACGTACCAGACAGCTCATTCTATAGTGGAAGCGTCTTCTCAACCTATGGTGTAGACGTTGCAGAAGGAAGATCCTGCCTAACACTGATAATAAAAATATAGAAACATATATTTTATATACACTAACCCATGTAATGCATCATGTCCGACTTTGTAAAAGTCTACTGATGGAAGATGAGCTTGAGTCTGTTGCGGGTAGTGGCACGCTTGGCTCTGCCACGGTTGTCGAGGTTGCCATGTTTGAGGCTGCTGTCAAGAACTTTGCTGGTAGTGATGTCTGTACGGGTTACCGTACCTAGGATAGCCCTGTTAGTTTGGGCGGTGACTGGCCCGCGGATAGCCCTGATACGGGTAATTTGCTGGAGGAGTGTTGTACTGCGTCGGTCTGCACATGTACGAAAAAAATTATTAGGAGATAAAACAGTTTTATACTCAAAGTTAGAACGTATCTTGAGGAGAAAAAAAACTTGATTACTGAGTCCAAAAGCATGTGTAGACATTTCGTTAAACATAAGCTAACATATCCTATCATTTCTGGACTTCCGGTTTGATCTGGCTTACTCCCGGTCGAATTGTTAACACGATCTGTTGATAAAATTAGTAATGAATCAAATTCTAAAAATCGATTGCTGGAAAAAAAACAGATCAACCGACGGAGGCACGAGGCTTTCGTCGATGATATTTACCCTGTGATGTATCCACCGAACGGGTCTTTGATTTCAGCATATTCTTGATGGAATACATCTGCAAAGAGCAAGTATATATAAATTGAAGGTTCATTGAAGAAATAGCTAGTTGTGTATCATATGTTGGGGAGGATGGAGACGGTTGGGTATCACGACATCAATGTCTTCAACAAACCCGCTCGATTCTTTATGAGCGGGTTCTCACCCAGCAGGAAGAGTGACACTGCTGTCCGAAAACACGACGTAAAAGAATTAAAATGCCCAGCTCACAACTAAAGGCTGGAGCGTATGTACGCTTACAGTGCAGTGATCCCAGTCTCAAGACATTCAGCAAAGAACATGAACCAAAGTTTACGAAGGAAGTGTTTCGTATTTCACGTATTAATGAAGATCATTACTCTCCGACCTATGAAATAACACCGCTCGATACTGATGAACCCATCAAAGGATTTGCCTCCAGACAAGAACTTGTCCAGTGTGACAGACCTGGTATTTATTCAATCAAGGTCTTGAGACAGTAAGCAAATCTACGGGATTTTCATGGACTATCCCGACAGCAAACCGACGTGGAGTAATGAAGAAAACGTCGTGTCGTGATGTGTGATAAACGTACTTTGAAACGGAAATTGAACTTCTATGATAAATTAAATCATTTAAAATCTTCCAAACGTAGTCAACTCATCAAACAAATAACTGATAAAAGAGTTGAAATCATCTGCGAAATATTTACAAACATACTGAGCGGAAAATTGGACTGCGACAAGCTAACCAAGTCGCAGATGACTAAATTCAATTCTATACTAAAACAATTAGGCAGTGAATCGTCCGGGATCAACAGAAAAACTTTATCAACCCTGCGAGGAGGCTTTTTCTGTTGAATTTACTATTACCAGTTGCTGTGAGTTTTTGATAAAAATAATTCATGGATGAATCGGCTTACTATCTCGTTCCAAAGTCCAAGATGGATAGGCTAACAATATATTCGATTGTTGGTAGCGCTACTCCCTTATCTGTTACAGCAGAGCCTGAAATAGCAGAACATAGCAGTCAATACCGCAGTCAAAAGTGAACTACACGTGGGGACGATATGCTAGATTTTAACGCTTTGCCTAAAATATCACTAAAATTATTTAATTTTATCTAATGACTATATCGCACTAGTGTCACTACACCAGAACCGATCAAATAAAAGGAGCCAAATAATGGTGATGTTGCAGCACTATTTACAGCCTCATTAGCTCCCGTGGCTAAATCCTTGTCCACGGTTTCCTTCACTACCTGAAAACAAATACACCACTTATATTTGAACCGAACGGCTTCGTGAGCCACCCCAATGTCCAAAGTCGTATTCACTTTCTCAATTTGCTCAAGAAATTATTTGTCAAAAGAACAAAGATAAGCAAAAATGTCAATGAGATCATTCAAACATACCTAGATAGGTTGCCAAAAGCATTCTGGAAAAAGAAAAAAGGGAAAGAGGACGAGGTAGACAGATTCTGGGACAGTTTATAAAGTAAACCCCCTAGCACGACTTCGTAACACTGGCACAACACTCGTAAACATCAACACTGTTATGTAATCACTGTAAATAACACATAATTGGTAAAAACACAGAACAGCCTAAACAGCTACGTGTCTACCGTGACAGGGTGAAACAGGCATTCCATCCTGGTCGATGCTATCACCTACACTGCACTCATGAGCATGACTGGCATTCTAACGTATGGGAACAGGAAATATATAGGGTCATCTACCGAGGTAAATCTGAAATATTCGTTGAAAACACGGATTTATATACAATACCAAGTATCATAACACTGATGCTAAAATAAAAAAAAATATAAGTTTACTTTAAATATCTCACCTCTGGCGAATGATCAAGCGCAGGTCTACTTCACACTAAGCGAGAGAACCTACAGAGACACGCCACCGTGATCAGAGCGCAAACATTTGCCTTATCTGCAGATCGCGGTGGCCGCGCAGTGTACGTGTTCGAGCTTGTCTACTCAGGCAGGGTAAAACAGGTTTGCTAGAGGCACTATCCGGGCATACTCGCACCGCCTACACTCGCACCCCTTGGGTTCCGGGCATACTCGCACCCCTTAGACGCCACCAGGGCTGTTTTGGCGACATTATGCTTATGTTATATATCGATGCATGAATTATGTCTAAATAATGTAAACCTTCATACCGAATCAGTTTAAATATATAGCTGAGCTCTAAGTAAAATACAATATAACATGAGCAAGCATGGAGATGCCATGTTTTTTCGAGCATCGTCTAAGAAAATATATCATAAATCTACTTATATCATTGCTAATAATTTTTTTATTTAATCGATCTACAAATAAGCTCGAATACTTTTAAACAAATCACGTGTGATATGACATTCGGTCATAATATGACAGCATATATAGCAGACGAGAAAAATAAAAATGATCCATTCACAGAAAATAATTTGTAATTGATACAAGAAATGACACGTGTAAATTGATCAAGTTGTCAGAAAGGTGTAAAAATTCATCGTGAACGTGTCCGGAAATAAACACTCGTGCAAGAAGAATTTGTGTGGGGTTTTAACCTTCGATACTGCATGTAAATTATTATGTAACTGTTAGATTTATTGTCAATAAAATTATTATATAAAAAGGAATGTTATTATTATTCCTATACACTCAGAGGACTAGCAAGGAAATTGCCATACAATATGCCTAGCACTGAAAATGCGATAAAAATACTATATACCAGAAGTAGAATATATGTCAACAAACTATTTATATAGTCTATTATAGTATATTTATATAACCTATGAACTTACCTTATGAATGATCCAAACACTGTACGTCCGTCCGTTTGCCCAGGAGCCCAGCGTTCGCGCTAAAATGATTCCCGCACACGCGCACTGTCGCCACTTCACTTCACCTCACTGTCATGTCCGGACACTGTCATAACCGCTAAAAATCTTTCATCTCACGAGCTCTCTACCTAAACGATGTTTCAGCCCACACGCATTTTCCGCCACTTCAAAATCTGCCTCTGTCATTCCTGCCACTGTCATTACACCTAAACAGGCGTACTAACCCAACAGTTATCACTTTAATGAAACTTCAATGAAAAAACGCTAAAAAAAACGGCATTGCGCCCCCTACAAAATAACGTATGTTTGCCCCGCGGGTTAGAAATACGTACCTTTGCCCCGCGGGTTAGAAACACGTACCCTAGGTTAGGTTAGGTTGAGCAGAAAAAGTTTCATTTAAGTGATAACCGGTAAAATGGTACGACTGGTGGCTGATTCTGACGTGGGCTGAAACAGATTTTCGCCAGAATGCCACTGGCAGATATGACAGTGGCTGGTGTGACTGAGGAACGCTATGAATGTTCGCTGTTAAAAAATGGTACCGTAGGTTGGTAGTCGGAACAACTTGGGGCTGATAAGGCAGTTGGCGGAGATGATAGTGGTTGATCTGACGTTAGCTATAAAGGAATTTAGCGCCAGGGATAGCGACCCGTCGGAACAACTTGGGGCTGATAAGGCAGATGGCGGAGATGATAGGGGCTGATCTGACGTTAGCTATAAAAGAATTTAACGCCAGGAATAGCGACCCGTTTGCCACACCCAAATCCGTTCCGGCTTCGCCCACATCCGTTCCGGCTCCGTCCACATCATGTTCCGGCCCCGACCGTTATGTGTCTCGCGCCAACAGTGATAAGGATCCGACCGTGAAACATGGTGGGCAAAAAGTCCCGTAGACTTTTTTATTAGTCATCAGGGCCTGTTTTGGTGGTAT
>SDVV010035366.1:0-11069 GCA_016164225.1 Gammarus roeselii
TAACATTGCTGTTCTCAACAGCATACTGGCGCGCATGGCTGTGCTGGCCTCCCCCGGCTCTGCTGCTCCCCACTTGATGTGGTCCTGCTGGAGGGGGCAGCAAAGGTAAAAGATCAAAGGTAAGAGCTGCAACGGCACCACGACCAGCTACAACGGCACCACGACCAGCTGCAACGGCACCACGACCAGCTGCAATGGCACCTTGACCAGCTTCAGCAGCCCCACGATTAGCTACAGCAGTACCACGACCAGCTACAGCAGCACCACGATCAGCTTCAGCAGCATCACGACCGGAAGCACCGCGGGCCATTACCCGTTTGTAATTGCCCTGACCTGCACCAGTAGCGGCAGACACTGCCTCCCCGCGCGGTCGAGCTACAGCTGCCAAGGCAAGCCTCCTCCACGCTCTCGCCCCACCTCAGCAGGCTCCTTTTTCTGGTAGGTAGGTAGGCATGGCTGAATCCAATAACTCACTGGTGAACAGAGCTGTGGCCTGGGGTCTTCTTTTTGTGGGGTAGATAGAAAATAAACAATGGTGGCATCTTGCCTAAAGCACAGATTTCTGGATTGGTAATCACATTATCTTGTTGTCTAATTGAAGTGGAGCTTAAAAGCCTCATTCAGAAGAAACAAGTTGTGTTTGGCTGGACAGAAAATAATTGTAATTATTTCAAATTTGAATGACAGAAAAGAATTGTTATTATATCAAATTTAAATTTAAATCCTCAGGCACTGATTCCAAACGGAACTTCAAAACTAAACAAGGTCTAGCACCTTCTCTTAACTTGTAATTTTTCAGTCATTTTGGAGAAGTTTGATGAATTTTTCACTATTAAATGACTATGTTGGAGAGCTTTGATGCACCAGTTTGATAGCAGCTACCCTTAAAAAGTTTTGATGGTGACCCATCTGCATGATGTGGGGCCAGCGTGTTGCAATTCAAATATTTTTTGCTGCTGGGCAAAGTGTTCCACCACTCCTCTGATGCTATCATACGAAATGACATGGTGATCTGTCCCTTTCCATTGATCATGAATTAAATTTGTCCAAGTATGTCATTCTTCATCTTTAAATTTCTTCCCTGATCACCTTCTTGTCCAACCCCAAACTTCAGCAAGATTGTCACACTCTCCCAAGCATTGTAATGGGTTTTGCAAGAACCTTGGGATATTCAAATGGGTGCAACAAAAAGGTTAATAATGAAAGTGGCCCCCTTAAATCCCTTACAGCCACCCCATCCTCCAAGATGGTCTATAAATTTGGGAACTTTTTGTTTGTACTTGTTTGAGTGCAGGTGAACAAGTAAAACAAATCCTAAGCTACTGAATGGTCAGGTCATAGTACCACTGAAATATGCAGGGTGGGAATGGAACTGGGATACTGAGTCCTGTATAGAAAAAGATCATAAACTTAATTATAATACAGCAGCATTAGAAACAGGAACAGCATATTAAACTTCATTCAAATTGACCATAAATAAACTCTGAAAACTCAACTAGATGACCATAAAATGTATCTCATATAATTTAAAAATCAAGCAAATTGACTGTTAAAACCACTAGTGAAACCTAAATTTTATTTGTATTGAAAAATAACAAAAAGAAACCTTTACTCCAGAGCAATATTGGCTAGAAGAAAGTGTTGTGAAGCACTAGGCACCAATAATCAAAACTATGCACATATCACAGGTGATCTGGGTTGAAGTGTACAACAGCAATAATCACCACACTTACAGTTTTAGCACTGTCAATAACCACAGTAGTCTGCAGTCATCACGTGACCTTGAAATGCTAGCCTGAGTGATCTAATAAACATCAAGGGCCTGGCCATCATTCAAGCACCACATTGGCCTTACACTGAAAAATATGCAACAAGGATGAATCACATAATATACACCATCAAGGAAACACTTGGAAACACAATAATCTAATATAAGTAGGGAACATGACAACTGGGAATCAAGATAACTGAGCAATATGATGAATGACGATGATGATAATGGGGAAATATAATAGTAGAATATGGGCTGGCAAAATGGTAACTGGGAAGTATAATAGGGAAGTATGGACTCACTAATTAATTGCTGGCAAGGAGAGCATTCACATTCCCGAACAAAGGACAATTATGGGAGGGAAGGGAGGTATTTGCTGGGCCTAAACTTGGGGCTGGGAGAGACAGATTCCTCTTACTTCCCTGCAAGGTAACCCATTACAGATTTCAACCCAACATAACCTTCCCTACTTCCCAAGTCACCAGAAATAGAAACTTGACGACCCAGCAACACTTCTTCTCAGCAAGCTCACAAATTATCTTGTCAGTTACAAACTTCAGGAATTATGAAAGACCTAGGGTATATCTTATGCGCCCCTCATCACTTACTTCATCAGGTTGAAGGTGCTGCTCTGTCTTCTTTCCTATGAGTCTCTTTAGTGGTTTATAATGTCTGCTATTTTGGCTGTTTGAGATTCCTTCTTTTCATATGGAAGCCACCAAGAATATCAATCCAACCATGCATTTGCCACCCAATTCGAGAATGAACTTTTTGCATTGCCTCATTTTGGCAAAATCTTCCAAGTTTACCCTTGAAAACTTTGGCTGTAGTCCAAAATTATCCTTACCCTCATTCCATGCGTCATCAAACGTATGCCACTCCGGCCTCTCTACCCTTCCACTTCAGACACATTCAGCACTGCAGAAGACATCACGCCCCTAATTTCCACAGGTCTAATTCTACCTCTTGTAAAATGTGTCCACTTTCATCGGGAGCTACCCGCAAATCCATCAAGTCCTCCTTCAATTGCAATTGGCATATGGATACAGGGTATGCTTAGCTAACATAGGATAAGGTGTGTAAAATTGTCTCCTGATCTTGAAAGATGTATTCCTCCTTCTAGCTAATAGGCGTTCTTAAATATGATCTACATATTCAGATAGCTCGCAAGTCATGATACCAAACCAAAGGAAAAGCAAAAAAAAAAGTTTGACACATGTTCAAGTATTTTAAAATAAGAGGTTCTGGAAAGAGGTTGAGAGGGTGAGAAAGAGAGAGACCCAAAAGGAGGAGGCGGTGGAAGATGGAAACGACCAGTTATTGACGGAAAGTGGTGGTGTACAGAAAAGGTGGGCTGAGTATTTTGATGAATTGTTGAATGTCAAAGATGGCAGAGGCTGATATTGTTGCTGTGTGTGGTGGTGCGCGGATGCCAGTTTTTGGAGAGAGACATGTTGCAAAAATTACTAGAGAAGAGGTGTATGAGGCGGTGGAGGTGATTAAAGCACGGAAAGCCCCTGGTTTGGATGGCGTTGCAACTGAGTACCTGAAAAAGTGTGGAATAATGATTGTTGAATGGCTGGTGAGGCTACTATAAATATGTTTTTTGGTGGTTGTGGTACCGTTTAAGTGGCGCAGTGTCTGCATTGTCCCGCTGTATAAAGGCAAAGGAGATTAAAATGAATGCTGCAACTCAAGAGGTATCAGTTTGTTATGTGTGGTTGGTAAGTTGTATGGGAGAGAGCTGATCAAAGGGATTAGAGAATGTACAGATTGAACAATTCAAGAGAAACAGTGCAACTTTAGGAGCGGTAAAGGGTGTGGGATCAGATTTTTGCAGTGAGACAGGTCTGTGAGAAGTACCTTGCAAAGAGAAAGGATGTGTTCTGGGCTTTCATGGATTTGGAACATACAATGGGATTGACAGGGAAGCGCTGTGGAGGGCGTTGCATTTGTATGGAGTGGGCAGAAACCTGTTTGAAGCAGTGCAGAGTTTCTATGCTGGCATCCAAGCATGTGTCAGAGTGGGAAGTGAGGCAAGGTATTGGTTCACAAGGGAAGTGGATCTGAGACAAGGCTGAGTGATGTCACCCTAGCTGTTCAACCTCTACGGGGATGGAGTGGTCAGGGAAATGAACGCAAGTGTGCTGGGTTGTGGCTTTGAGCTGTTGGAAGCAAATGGGCGAAGTTGGCTTCCAACAGTCTGAGTTTTGGTAGTGTGTGAGAGGAGTGAACGTGGGTAAAAGTAAAGTACCATAAAATGGTGTGGAGTTCAACAAAATTGAACTTTGAGACCATGCCACATGCTAATATTATGCATAGATTTATTGTATGGGTCTCATATGCTGCATGAAGGTGCCATTTACACTAACCTAAATTTACTTGTTGTTGAGATGATCCATTTTCCTGCCATGCCCATAAAAGTGCAGTTTTTTGATAACTTGAAAAATGTGTGGAGTTGAATATCGTAAGGAGAAGTTGAATGCTGACATCTTCTTCACTTATTTCCATGATTTAGCAATATAGCTATTTGTTGTTATAGTCATATATGCCTGTCTACCTATCCACCTTCCTTCCTGCTTGCCTGTCTACCTACCTACCTATTTTTATTTATTTTAGCTAAAGGCTAATTGGTAAAGAATCCAAAAACTCACATTGTTCTCTGCGATTCATGATGGAAGTTTTCAGTTGTATATCTTCAATCTCACTTCCGAAGACCACTGACTTATCATTTAGACTGAATGCATTTTTTTTGCAGTCATTGTCAACTGGTTTCAAGAACTGCACTCTGTATGAATCATTTTCCATTAAAATATCCTCAATTTGAGCCAAGTATTTTTTCACATTTTTCTTTGTTTTCTTTGAATGTAATATAACAATGACATATTCATTCAGCTTGAGAACAAATTGGACATGAGGCTTTTCGTCTTTTTGTTCAAATGTATTCATGCATTCAGGTTCTTCATCATCTTCTCCACATCTAATCACGCGTTTAGGTTCTTCATCTTCAAATCTAATCATGCGTTTGACAACACTGCTCCTATGGTTACTTTAATCCCTTCTTTTTCGTTTCACTGTTGCCCTTTGGGATCTAGATAGTGAAGAATCTCTGTGCCTGGCAGTTGGGCCAGCTTCAATCACATCTGCAATGCTTTCTCCAAGTGGTTTACCTGGACTATCAATGACCCTTTTACTATCTTCAATGTTGTTGATTTTTTTATGTATTGTTGTGTCTTCAGCATTTTGACAAGAGGACTTATGATTTGCTCTTCTGTTGAGTTATCAAACTCTGCCAACAATTTACTTGTTTTGTCTCCCTAATATTTTTTTTATTCAAAGGTACACTGTCAGTGGCTCTGAACCCACTTTTTATGTTTTTAACTATATTATCCTTGACTTTTGGATGGTTCAACATAAATTTAGCAGAGAAGGAAACTGTTTTGTCAACTGAACTTTGATTGGGATGCTTCTTCTGGAGTCTTCTAATATTAGTGACCAGTATATCAGATGGGGTAAAGTTGAACATGGGGTGAAGTTGAACATGGGGTGAAGTTGAATAATCATTCAACTTCACCCCTTGCATTTAAAAACATAATAAACCAGGAACAAATTAAGATATCACAAAACTGATTGTGCCTATCATCCCTCCTGAGTATGCTCTGTACCCATGTTGGTTTTCATTTAGCTAAGTTTAATCAAATGCAGTTTATAGCTACAGTTTTGTTTTTCAAGTTCATTGTTATGATGTTTTTTGACCCTGTGTATATATTGCTGCAGTCCTTATGGCATCACATTATCTTAGAAACTTCTTGGTGTAGCTACTCAGATGCCCACACCATTCACAAAGATAAAAGGCTTGTCAGCTTCATAGTAGGGTAAATACCATGTTTAGGGCAAGCATTTGAAGGGAAGTTTCTAGATTTGTAGAACTTCACCCTCAGATTCAACTTCACCCCACTTTATGGTAATGAGATGCTTGAGGACTGTTGATGTGAGCAGAATTAGTGTCCTCCTAAATGGAGAGTTGTTGGAAGAAGTTCAATTTTTTAAATATCTGGGCTCACATGTGGAGAGGACTGAACTAGTGGAAACTGAGGTAAGGTGCTGGGTAAACTGAAAGAGTGTGATGAGCTGCAGGAAATTGTGGATGGAATCAAAAAGAGGGCTGTACAGGAGTTTTGTTGTCCCAACTGTGCATTACAGAGCTGAGACTTGGGGGGTGAAGCAGAGGAGAGAAGGTTGAATGTTTTTGAGATGAAATGATTGAGGAGCATGGCTGGAGCAACGCTGAGAGACAGGTTCACTAACGAGGTGGTTCGAATCAGAACGGGGATGGTGAAAAAGTGGAGTGGATTTGTGTGTTCTGAGAAGGTTCGGGCACATAGTGAGGATCGATGGATGAAGGAAGATTGGTAAAAAAGGTACCGGCAGAGGCGAGTGGTCGAAGGCCTAGAGGTAGACCAAAGTTTGGGTGGATGGATGGTCTGAAGCGGGCGTTAAGGAGAGACTTGAATATGGAAGTAGCGAGAGAGTGCAATGAACAGGCGTGAGTGGAGAATGGTTGTGAACAGGCGATTTTGACACTGCTCTGATGTACTTTCCTACCCTTGGCATCACTTTGTCAAGATGGTCATTTGCGGGGGTAGGCTTGGTCATCATGATGCGGCCGGGGTAAAACAGTGAAAACTGTCGGGCCCTGCTGCTGACAACGGATCCTCGGACCGCACTCGTGACTCAGAGTGTGTTTTGCGGGATTACACGCTGAACCCTTTAGCACAAAAGGGCTGGGTTATGTGAGTGTGAACGTGATCAAATGAGTGTGTGGGGTGCGCCCTGCCGTTGGCCACCCCTGTTTCTGAGGGGTTCGGCCTAGTGTCTGTATCTGTAAAATAAGGGGTCTCCAATATCCTGGGCACGTAGAGATATGTAGCTAGCTACTCAAAACTGCAATATCTTTTAAACTGAAATACCTTTTCTATTCCAGTTTTTATAGGGTCTAATTTCACTGCATAGAGCCATCTATTTTGTAGTTTGATTTTGATCTTCTACTGTATTTTGCTGCTGTTTCCCCATGATCCTCCTGCTCTTCTGAGTCAGAGATTTGGTAACAACCCATTAGCTGGCTATCCAAAACCGGTGACCCTCAAATTCCTTAGGTAAAGTGGTTGCCTAGTTGAAATCACCACCATGAGCGGCGAACTGCCGTCCAGCAATGGCGACACCAGTGGCATGGACGCCAGCCTAATGCTAGAGGCTGCCTTGCAGCAGATGGATGGCATCATCGCAGGTAAGGCTCACTTGCATCCCTGCAGTTAGTCCTTACCAAGACATATTGCCCTAGAACTGGCAGGTGAACACGAATCTCATGATCTGCTGAAGAAGAGATTGAAAAGTCACTTGGTCAACCAAACTCTGTGTCCAATTATTCAATTTATTTGTAGTTATCATTTTTTGTAAGATATGATGATCCTAAGATTTGTTATATTTCCTAAAAATCTTGCGGTACAAATGCAGCTGCTCTACAGCTTTCATAAACTGTCATTGTTGAACTTGGATTTTTTTTAATGTATTGAAGAACCTTTTGATATTTTTTGATCTCTTCCCTCAGTTTTGAAGCTTTTTATGTGCACTACATGAAAGGTATTTTTTGTAGGACACAAAGTCTGTACAAAAATATGGCCACTTGATTATCCTTGTACAATTTTGACATGCCCACCAATGCATCAATTAAAGCTCTTGTTAATTACTTCAATCTCCTAAACATTTTTTAACTCTTTGAAAGCCATCTCCTACCGTACCAATGGGAGCGTTACATGCTACATGGCTATATTATAGGAAGGGCGATGTAGGGTAGCTACACCATTGTGTTACATGCTACATCGCTATATTATAGGAAAAGCAATGTAGGGTAGCTACATCATTGAAGAGGATGTTTTTATGGAAACCATCGTGGAATGCCTTTTCTATTCCAGGTGCAACCCCATTGTGGGGTACATGAGTGATTATTTTTATACTAACTTTAGTGGTGACCATCAAAACCCAATTCATGTTTCCTGTAGCTGTTTGTGATTAATCTGTTGCCTTGCGTAGTTTTTATTGTTTTAATTCAAACTGAAATCTTAATTAATATGATGAGATTTGCCAACAAGTCGAGTTCTTTTTTATAAATAATAGAGACTGTTGGGAGACATGGTTGTTCCTCTGTGGTGGACAATGTCTACTTAATAATTCCTCCTGAGAGGCTGTTGGGAGACATAGTTGTTCCTCTGTGGTGGACCATGTCTACTTAATAATTCCTCCTGTCCTACCTGCTCAGGAGCCCAATTGGAGCTGGCTAGTCTCCCAGACAGCAGCATAGACCACCACCTGTCTTCCCCTGCCGTGCTCTGCCACCAACTCAGGCATGCTCTTGCTTCACCTCAGGTGAGTGTGAGATATGTTACAGTGTTGGTTATAGATGTTCAGAACTGTTTGATTACTCAAGTGTTCAATTATGAGAAGGCTGATAGTAGTATAATGTTGAAAGAAGAAAATGTATTATAGAGTTTTTAACAATTTTCTGTGGCAACATTTTAATGAAAACAATGTTCAATATTGCTAACAGTTCACATAATCGCCTCTCGGAATGACTGCCAACAGTGTTCAACATTGGTGACAGTTCACATGATCAACCCTCGGAATCACCATAAGACACTCCTCACCTCGGTTGTGTAACATTTCCTGTTTACTTTTTTTATGTTATCGTTGTTGTACCTGTTTGCCTCGGTCCAGACACTGGACGGTGACGGGGACGATGTAGACGAGGAGACGAGGCAGGTGCTGGTGCGCTGGCTCACCGGAGCCACGCACACGTCGCACTCCTGCGCCTTCAGTAACGTGAGTACTCGGTATACTGTGCATCAGTCTGCAGACCTTGGAGAAATACAGTGAATACATGTAAAGAAAATTTTGTCCACACTTCTTGCGAGGAAGTTGAACTGAAATGAGCTCGGCCGCTCATCTTGTTACTCTCTGCCCTGCTCTGCCATCTTCAGTGTCTCTCTCTGCCGGTGAATTTGAAGCTGGGGTCTTGAAAAGGAGAATGATGCAATTTTCTGCTGAATTTTTGTAACAATACTATTCTGAATACTGTAATCAGAGACCCTTGCGACCGATCATGCTGATTTGTTTGCATTGCATATTAGGCGTTGTTGTTGCATTGTCTGATTGTATTCATGTCTGGGTAGTTGTCCTTGCCCTGATTGTTCTTCTTTTGTGATGGATATGAGCGGCATTATTGAAGTGTAGGCTGGTGTGTGAGGGATTCTACACTGAAGAATCCTTCTACGTGCGTGGCTGTTTTGGAGCAACTCTTCCTAAGATGCCTTCCATCGTTTGGAGTGGACACTCTCGTGAGGTAAGTGCGGAGCCGCTCCAGTCAGTGACCATGCATGCTTATTTATGCTGCATATTGTTTTATAATTATCTAGACCCCTGCGCATGTTGTAGCATTAACGCATTATCCCTTGTGCAACTTCTATAAGACTTATTGCCGAAAATAATCATGCCGTTGGTGTAAGCCAACATTTGAACTGTCAGTTGATGCTGCTGAAGTTAAATCTGTTGCATTAGGTAACTAATTTTAAATTTTGTTTTGGGATATCTGATTCGCCGCCATGTTCTGGTAAACAAGTTCGTCTCATTGCAGGTGAGTGCGTCAAAAACTCTGTCTGTGAACTCTGCTTCATTTCCTCCCAACTTTGCTCTTCAATTCTGCGAAGAGAGAAAAGATTGTGCATACTTCCATGTTACTGGCCCACTTGGGTGGACGGTTCGAGTACGATATGAATTATCGCCTTGGAATACTCTGAGTTCTTCAGTCACATAAACTATCCTAATCTGTTGGTTTCAGAGACTCGGGTTTACATTAGACCTCTGAAAATCACATCACCAAACTGTGCTCCAATCATGGAGTGTTACTAACTCATCATTTATGGCCACGAGTCATGGCACCGGAACCCCAACACTGATAGCCGCAAGCAGACGGTTTCAAACACCAAGACTGACGCGTTAGAAACATATTTTTTCCAATCTGATTGTTGAGTGTATTTGCAAGACCTGCTATATGGCAGCATCATCGGCCAGCCGTATGGCAGGTATTGGCCATGAACATGTGATGCGAGACTGCTCTTCCCAGCATTATTGTTCGTACCAACGCAGTCACTATGGTTCTGATTATGCAGAGTGCCATGATGTGTGGGTTCGTTACTGTTACCATGGCTGTTTTTGATGTCGCTAGTGAAAACTTGAGATGCTTTTCCGTAGGATTATCGAACCTTCCTCCATGCACCCTTGGTACGTTTTCTATGTGATGAGTGGGCTTGGCATCGGCTGTTGTTGTTGAGATCATTTACTATTCACTCCTGACTTCAGTGTGTTTGTCCACGATCAGTATCATCAGTAGGAACGGCTTGCGATCTCTTGCTCTGCGTATTGCACAGAAAAGCCTCGAAAGGATGGCTAGCAGAGGCTTTTGTCTTGACATTATATCATGATGTTCTAGCCCAATGCATTACCAGGCCACTCGATGATGCCTTAGTAACAAGTCATCACTCATTGCCTTCAGCGGCCGTGGGTCCTGTCAGCGAAGCTACAAGCCTATCCTCTTCGGGAAGGCCTCGTCAGGGCACTCGGTAAACGGAGGTGGTACATACTTGAAGCGTTTAAGTTGAGTTTATATCTGACGCTTCCAAGGGTAATTCGTATCTAGGGGCATTACACACGTCTTTTCTTTACAGAGCCATGCGTTCCAAGTACATGAGATAAAACTAAACTCTTCAAAACAGTTCAACTATTTGTGACCGTATTTATTTGGTTGTAGTCTTGAGTATAGGATTTTCAAAAAATATTTTTATCGCTTAAATTCAATTTGCATGGCCTTTGACACATCCTCTGAGCGGATCATCCCTGCAAAAGTTTGAATGATGATCGAAGGCCTATCCAGTCGGCGTTCATCGACGTAACTTTTCCGGGGTTGTGGCACTACTTGAAAATGCGTTAATTGCTTTGCTGTTTTGGTAGGAATACCACTAATGGGCCGATCTCAACACAATCCTGTATGGGGACAGGAGATCTCTACTCCCATCAGTTGATTAAGACGTGGCTCTCAACACAATCCTGTATGAAGACAGGAGATCTCTACTCCCATCAGTTGATTAAGACGTGGCTCTCAACACAATCCTGTATGGGGACAGGAGATCTCTACTCCCATCAGTTGATTAAGACGTGGCTCTCAACACAATCCTGTATGGGGACAGGA
>SDVV010035368.1:0-11069 GCA_016164225.1 Gammarus roeselii
ATATGTATATATATATATATATAAACGGAAAAAATGAATTTATGGCTATAATAACAATCAAAAGGAACATCGATAAATAGTTTTGATAATTTTGGAGAGTAAATCGAATGTTGGAAGAAAATCAACGCTTAAGAATATTTCCTCGAATACGTTCAAAAAGGTGCAATTTTTGCCTACACATCAAGGCACCTATACTGATGCTCGTTACATCGGCATTCGATTTCATAAATAGGTAGGCTTGTGTTAATGAGCTAATGTATATATGCAAACACATTGTTACGATGATCCCTAGGAGATGTCACCCCGACGTCTCGCCTTGAAGTGCGAAGGCCTCCAAGGAACCGCTTGCGTACAGAAGACTTAATCTTCTGAGCACATGGGGGAGGACCACTACCCTGGCAACTGGGTGTGATGCTCTCCTAAATGTGCACATAATTGTCGAAATTCAATTCCCATATGCTTCTTTGGAAGTAGACTCAATAGCTAGTTTGAGTCCGTCTGACCCAACCTCTGGGGTAAGCCGTCAGGAATGCGCTCGAGGAAAAGTGTGAGTCCGCTGAGCGTATGGGCGTGGCCGTCTTTGCTCGATCGTCTGAGATTCGGCCGCCTGGAACCTGAATACTTCTCTTCGCTTCTTGTTCGCCCCGATTCTGAACTGTCGTCCTGACATTTGACCCTCTCTTCTCCGGAGCTGAAATGCCCCGGGTAGTAGTGGGGTGGTTGTAGTAGGTAGTAGTGCGAGTAGTGGTGGTCCTTCTCCATTCTGTCCTTACAATCTTCCTTTTTCTGTGTGTGTGCATGAATTTCTAAAGACTCGTTGACTATCTTCTTCTCTTCTTTCACTTTTTCCAAAGGAAACACTCGACATGAGCACTTGAGCTCCTCAGTTTTTCTTACTTTTATCTAATCTAATCTATACGTAATTTTTTTTTTGTGAAAACGTTCCAAAAGTTAATTGGTTCGAAGCTCTCTGTGTGGTGTGGGTGAGCTCACCACCCACAGTTTATGAGGGGGGAATGCTCAACACCCTTCGTCAGTGATTGGATTAGGAGAGATCGCTCCCACACCGCGCGCCACACGTTAGGAAGGGCGTCGGTTGAATACTCATATGAAACGCCCCTGGGCGAAAGCAAGGAGAGCGGCGACGTCCAACCGCTCTCATGGCCTCCTCTCAGTCAGACCGCGGGGCAATTGCTATTGACATTCAGGTTTAAGTTACTTCATAGAGCAACTGTGTGGTTAAGGGAGTACATAAATTTTAAATTTGAAAATTTCAATTACTTTCAATGATGAACGAAAAAATATCCTATAAGATTTCTGTGAAACTTGAATTCTAACGGACAAAATATATTTAAAAACTATTTATCCATCAACAAGTGAATATCTATGTAAATAGCCATAATCTTGTCCTTCCGGGAAAGACATTTTATGGCATTTATTGGCAATATAAGTCCTCAATTTTCCTTCACAATTGTTTGCACAAATTCTGATGGAATTGCATTTTTTAATATCCTACGAGAATTCAGAGCAAAGGAAATGCCGCCTCATGATGTAGAGATTTCGAAACAAACTGTGCACTGACACTAATTATCGGATTGTCAGTGACTCTCATTTTTTTTAGGTTCGCCACCGTACAAACTAATAACTCATGAATTTGATCACGTTATATACAAAATTGTGTAAAGTTTGTAATATTTGAAATACCGATCCACCAATTGTCCCATCAGTATATTGTCTTTGATCAATAAATACATCAATCGAATAAAATTGCAATGTGATTTGGTTTTGCAGCTTCGGTGTCTTCAACTAGATCATTCCCAAATTACTGTGGGGAAAAGGAACTCATGGCGGACAAATAAAATTAGGTGACAGACTTATGGGGACAGAGCAAACAAACTCGGTGACCCCAATCAAAGTTTATTGTGGGAGTGACGGTGAAAAACAATCTTCCTTCCTCCCATCAGGGTGGGGCCGGTAGTGACGGGGAATATTCACTCTCTTTCTCCCCGGAGGCGGTAGCAGAAGTAAAGGGGGATATAACCCTTCGTACACTCCGGTGGCGTTAGTGCGTGAAAGAAGGAAAGAAAACCCGAAGCTCTTCTCCGGATCGGGGTAGGGAGTGACAGAAAAAAGTAACACAACGTACTCCCCGCGGGCTATCCGAGAGAGATGGGGAAAATAGCCCCTCACTGGAGTGGAGGACGGAGAAACGATGAGCCCGCAGGAAGAAAAAAATAGCGAAATTGGCGGGGCTTGTTACAAGTATTCGAAGTAAAGCAAACTGGTTTGGAGACCAAAATCGAGATTATGATGCTTTTTTCTAAACTTGACCGGACCAGTGTCGGTTTTCGGAGTTCTATGCGATTTGCGAGTCGGTATCGTCCATGATTCTTTGCTAGAGATGCTTAAGACTTCTTGAAAAATGTCATTGGGTAAACGAAGAAATAAGGACTTGAAATGTCAAATAGTTTTCACAAGCTCATCAGCTGATAAAAAAAAAACATCTTAACATCTAAACAAATCAGCGAAAGATGAAAGCGTACAATATCACCGTTGTCAACAGTACTTGAATCGATGTTTGTTCTTTTCCATTGGAAGTTGGCGACAACATTGACACACGCATAATAACAATCACGGAACAATAGTAGGTTACGTCTAGTTACAAACCCTCACAACTATATAAGTATGTCGCAAGAGATGAAAGGGAGCCGACTGAGAGGAAAGGGAGTATGCCGACAGAGAGGGAAGGGAGGCAGCTATCGTTGATGAGATTATTTTGCCACAATTTTGTTTCGATGCTGGTGCAGCTCTTCTCAAAAAAAGAATATGTTGCCAGAAGGTAAGACAAATTGTCTCTCGTCGGAAGAATTATTAACATAAAAATGGCCCTCCTTGCCACTAATCACTCAAGTTCTTCAAATTAACTGCCAAAATTTTAGCAAAAACAAAATCTGTCGTCGTAGCGATCGTCCGTGTCGAGCGCACGATCCTGACATAACTCCTTTGTTAGGCAATTGCATAGTCTTGACCTAAATCCTCTGTCTTACTGGCTCTGGGAGGGATTGGATGATGTGATCGCTCGTGGGGAAACAAAACTTTTGCATGATATAAACAGGGTGGTCCACGAAACAGCTACTACATTGAAGGAGGTCGAAATTGCTAAGCTGTGGGTAGAGTGCCGTTCATTGTCAAGAAAAATGACTAACACTTTCACCATCAACTGCAAAATCAATCGACAAAATCTGCCGTACACCTGAATCATAGAATGATGTTGAACAAAATTTTCTGATCACATATGGAACACCAAGATGGAAACTTTACAGACCTTCAGGAAAAATAAGACTCAAAATCGACGAATGAAATTTAAGCATGTCACCCAGAATCGACGACGGCAATACGGACCTCACACTCGCTAGTCCAATCACATATAAACTAATACGTAGCTCTTTAGTGCTATAAGGTCTAACTTAAATCTCGCTACACACACTTCGGGTCAGGAATGAGGTTCGAGATCAGTGTCAACAGCAGGGCCCAACTGCTTCCACTGTCAAAACCATGCTGCGTCACAATTGCCGTGCTCACCCCCAACAC
Source organism: Gammarus roeselii (assembly GCA_016164225.1). Lineage (NCBI taxonomy): Eukaryota > Metazoa > Arthropoda > Malacostraca > Amphipoda > Gammaridae > Gammarus > Gammarus roeselii. Next base: position 3,592 of record SDVV010035368.1, read on the forward strand.
TTTCGTCTTATTTCGCTATGAGTCGCCTGGGAGGGAAAATGTGTCGAGGCCGTAGCAGAACTTATCCATCCACCACTCACGCATACTCATTGTACGCTCTCTCTGTACCTCCACACTGCTGTCTCTCTTCTCCTTGGTATTCTTCACGCCATCTATTCATTCATTCCAACGTCAGTTTTCCTCTAGGCCTATACCATCCTCAACGCCGCTTTTATTGCCATTTTATACCTACCATCATATATATTTTAGAACATGTGAATCTACTCTGTCCTCCAACTCCTCCGTCTATCCGTTCCAATGTGAACAACGTTATTATTGATGTTATCCATCAGCGTCATTTTGGTCGAAAATATTTCATCTTGAAAACTTTCGACCGCCTTCTCTAATTCGGTTGGGGCAACTAACTCCTGCTCCAAATATTTAGTTGCTTCCATAGTCGATGTCCTACAGCTCATTACACTCGTCAGAAATCCCATTTCACATTCTTCCTCCACTTTGGATTTCACCTAAGTTTGTGTTAGTCCAGTTTCCAACACAAGAGCCCGGGTACTGGAACACACAATTTCCAACAATACCTCTCCATTAAGGTTGACACTGATTCCACTCGCATTGTCGTTCCACGATTATTTCGTCTCATTGATTCTACTCATATTAACTCGCAGCATCCTCCTCTCACGCTCTACCAAACTCTGAAAGTAGCCTACTCAACTCGATCTGACACCAGTGGCGAGTCATCGGAAACAGGAATTGACTCAACATGAAGATATACCCCATTTTCCTCCAAACAATTTCAAATATTGAACTAATAGACTCGCGTTTAACTCTCCAACTACTCCATCCATGTTTAGATCGACCCGTCAAGAAGTCATAGCATAACTTGGTCTTAGTCACACTTCAACTGTGAACTAAGCACTCACCCAGATTCCTACTCTGACAGCTCTCAGAGACAGCTCTCAGGTCGGAACCTTACTAATTCCCACTCGATCCGTACAAGCGCAACAACCTCCACAATGCCTTCTCGTCGGCCTTATCGTATGCCTTCAACAGATTCACAGTGGCCAAACACATTCATTCACCTCGCAAGGTACTTTCAGGGACTTGTATTCCTGCAAACATCTGATCTACACTGTCTAGATCGCGCCCAAATTTAAGACTGTTCTTCTCCAACAGCACTGTCTGAACTGTCTGTAATCCTCTTGATTAGCACTTTACCACCCACCACAGACAACAAATTTATATTTTTCGGGGTGCTGCAGACAGTTCTATCTTGTTTGCTCTCATACAGCCTAACATGCAAGCATTGAGCCACTCGATCGGCACCACGACCCACACAGACACGAATATAGTAACCTAACAATGAATTCGACATCCGTTCCTGGACCCATCTTTAGGCACTCAGTCGCAAATCGTCCAAGCTAAGGGGTTTCTCTGCCTTCATTTAAAGCTATACCGCATTTTTGGCCTCCCCCTTAGAAATGCTTGCAGGAATACCTGCTCAGGAAACCAACATCCGTACACCATCGCCAACGATACCAAGGACAGGCTTACTGACAACCTCAACGTATGGTGAAGTGTTAAAATACTCAGCCCACCTCATCGGTACCTCACCTCTTTTAAACAACAGTTGGCCATTTTCATCTTTCCTCACCTCTACCTACCACGACTCCGTCTTTCTGCAACTGTTCGCATCTTTCCAGAACATCATCTTGTGCTCTCATTTATTTGCAAAACCGCCTAGCCCACCTAGCATCAGCGTCCTTCTTTGTTCCCAGCGCACGCTTTACAACTTTTATCTTTCTCCGCAAAGTTGTAATAAGCCACCAACGAACTAATCTACAACTAAAGTCCACAAGGTCTTATCTTCTGCGCTACCTCTAGTTTAACCTTATCGCTTCACCGCCCGCAACCTTTCATATTACACCCGCCCATACGGATCATATCACATTTTCTTTCCGCACACCTCAATCTTGCTTTTCTGAACATTTGTCATTTCTATTCAATATTTCCTATTTTTCTTCAAACTTCATCCTTCAACGCCCGCTGGCACTCCACAGCACAGCTTGCCACACCCAATTCATTCATTCACACTACCTTTTATCCTCTTTGCATTTTTCCCCTTTTCACCCTTGTTCCACTCTCAATCGTCCCTCTACCAATAGATGATAAGACATTTTTCCACCCTATCCTCTGAACATTCGCACTTCCATCAGCCTCTCCACCACTCTCCTCAAAGCCAACACAAATTCCATCACTGCACCATGGACCATTTTTAATCATGTGTACTTGTGAACATTTTGTTCTATGAAGAGTGTGTCCAACTCGCGTATTTAGGTTCCCCAGTGCCACCAAGATTTATCGACCTCAAACCTCTCAATAAATTTACTCAAACTAACATACCTGCACTTTCCAACTCTCATAAGCCCTGTTGGACCAGTCCTCATGGAGAAGTCCATATATTTACTCTCACGTGACCTATCACCGCATGATATAAGTCATGCAGCAAATATATTCGGCACTTGCTTATATTATGCGTTGACCGAAATGACATCGATTTACACATGTATTCTCTGCCCTAAACTTTGCCCCTGAAATGTTGGAAATGTTCTGAAATGGGGAGGTTCGTACTAATGTGGAAGCACCGTCTAGAGCACCGTTGTTTTCTTTCTCCCACCATCCCTCGAAATTAAATGTTTTTATATACAGTGCTTCACTCATAATTACAACAGAACTGTTCCGCTGTGTGTTTATGATTGTTTTAAATCAATGTAAACTCATCGTTCGATGTATAATCACCGTTACGCTGTATTTCGGTGTTACGTATCATTTATGTTTTTTATTCATCCCTTTGTTATCGTGCAATGTTTTAGACCCATATTTACAGTATGTTGTTACATTTCGATTTCTCAACCACATGTTCCCAGAATTTCAACCCCAATTTATTCACGATCATTCATTGCCATGAATGATCGTGAATTCCGCAACCCATATATTCACGTTTTCCCCAACCCGTATCCCCGGATTTTGTGTTTTCTCAATCCCATGTATTCGCGATATTCCGATGACGTATTCGTGATTCCAACCTCAAAATGACGTTGTCTGTAAGTTCATAGAATATTATATTGTAAATTACATCCTGCTCCATGAAATTCAAACCGGCAGCCCATTAGAGATGAGCTGTGCGAACCTTTGTCCCTTTATCGGTATTCAAATACTGCATTTAGTAATGAAGTTCCATGCGTCCATCTCAGAATTGAATACCCATTGCCCGGCGAAGGAAATAAATGCATTAGTAATACTAATGGAAAATGTCATGGGATCTAAAGCACAGAAATTATAATTATTACTGGAGCTGAAAACATCATCCATGATCTATATGCGAAAGCTAGGGTTAATCATGATACCAACAGTTGCAAGAAGTTATTTGAAAATTGCTTGATTATGAGTAGATTATGTATATTTCTGAGTATCTACTAGTAAACTTCGTTCAAATACATCATTTCGTTTAAATTGCGCTATCATAAAACTATAAAATCTGATAAAAATACTTTCTGATTTATTAATTAACTCACTATTATCTCAATGTCATTCAATTAGGTAGCATAGACAAAATTCAATTGGGTTAAAATTTAAATATTCCTAGAAATAAGAAAACTCGAATAACAATGATCAATTACTGCACACGATCATTCAAAAGCGTGCAAATACCGGGACGGTTTAATATTTTTTTATATTTAGGATATTGGATTGGTCTTCGTACTGCCTTTGAGTCCTCAATATACAATAAACCCTAATTTTTTCCCTGATGTTACCAAAACTCCAAATCCATGTGTGATATACATAGAGTAATCCAGTTAGAACTATGAATATATTTTTTCGAACAAACGTATGAAGAAACACCTGTTTTCTCCCTCCCAACATAGACGAAACCAATATCATGCCGGGAGCTTCTGACGACAACTGAACGAAACGACAGAGCTCGATGTAGGAAATTTCTCCATTCATTGCTTCTCAATAAGAGCTTTTCGCCCGGAAAATGGTAGCACTGCAATACAAAACAAAAGGAAGATCTCGAAAGACAACGACTCGGTGGAGCCCTACTGTGCCATTCATTTGAGAAGGGACTTTAAAAGAGTCGGGGTTCGGATGATAAACGAGTGAAGAAAACACCTCTACTTCACATGCAATTACTTGAATGGCAATGATACTACCCTCACATAATAATAATGTGATCTAATTGTACTAATTTCCAGCATTTTTTGTTGGTCTATTATTATGCAAATATTTGTTTGGCAACGTACAATTTCTGCATAACAATCATTGTAGTTAATAGTCAATAATATAACATAAGTTCAATAATATTCATTTCCATCGAAAAGTCTTTACTAGTTTACAACATGTTAATATTGAAAACCTGTAATATAGCTGACCGTGATCGATCTTTTAGGAATAAAATGTTGAGGTTTTAATCCGTCCAATCAAATGTGTTCAGCTACAATAAAAAAAATGTTTGTTTGGACGACAAGATTAATTTTTGCCATAATAATTTTGTTGAATGCTGTGATATTTTTTACAACAACATAATTAACAAATTTTCATTTACTACAGTGACGTTTTTAAGTTGTTAAGACTTAGGCGATAAGTTTTATTGTCACTGAAAGTTTTGTTCTGTCGAATAATGACTTATTTGGTCTACAATTTTTTTTACGTCAACTACATTTTATCAAAATTTGGATGACCAGTGCTGACATTCTGCATGTAACCTACAGCGTAGGTTTGTGCAGATGGCATGATGCAGTCGTGACAAAGTGATGGGGGCAGGAATTTCCAACTCAGATGCATACACAACGTAAACTGTCCGCATGCACAGTGCAGATTGTCTGTCAGCCAAACGCACAAACATGTTTTGGTCTGCCAGCTACATGATCACTCATTCCTGGTCGCCGTCAGCTGCGTATACTGACATTTTAGGTGTATGTCAGCTTTGGTCTCAGACTAGTGGTCTCAGTCAGCTCTCTCCTCACATATATTCTGCGTCCATCATATGTATTCCTTGCGTCAAATGTAGATTTGGTGGAGGCAAAGAATTACTTAGGCCTCGGCAAGAAACTCAATGTGAGAGGTAATTGGAAATTTATTGATCAACACTGCTCCTTTCTTTATGTGTACATTCATATCAAACGCATGAGGAAGTTTTGTTTGCATTTGAAGGAAATCGGATGCGGATGTGAAATGTTTGTACTGTATATAACTAATGTGTCTTCTTAACATCAACAGAGTAACAACATCAGTCCAGCTAAAATGTGTTCAGTCTGAAACTATCACTTATAGCTGCCTTCTAACGGAAGATCACTACACAGAAGAAACGCAAATAATACTATTTTGGAAAATATTGTAATATTATCTCACTCCCCACCCACGACCATTCCCCACAGAAGAAACAAAAATAATACTATAATAGAAAATATTGTGATATTAACTCACTCCCCAAAGTCGACCATTCTGTTTCTCCACGAGAAACCAAGGGCGGTAAAGTACATATTGGCAGCTTCAAAAATCATTCATTCACAATCATTCTCTACTCACGCCTATCCATTGCACGCTCTCTCGCGACCTACACAACTCTCTACTTCCCATTGCCTGCTTCACACCATCCATCCAGCCAAACTCGGTCTACCTCTAGGACTACGTCCACTTGCCTCTGCTTCCATCCCCCTTTTCACCAATCTCCTTTCATCCATCTTCACCACATGTCCGAAGCATCTCAGAACACGCGAATCAACTCTGTTCTCTAATTTCTGAACGTCTCCCATTCTTCCTACACATCTCTCAGGTCCTGTCATCCCACGTCATCATCTTGCTCCCTCAACGCCAGCTGAAACTCCTTAGCTCTGCTTCCCACATTCAGTAATGACACCTTCGCTACCTACCTTCCTTTTCCTTTTCTTTTGATCCCCTTCCACCTTTGATCTTTTCCTAATCTTCCTCCCACCAGCACATCCAAAGGCCTCTCCACCTCTCTCCTTGAAATCAACATGACAACCATCAGTGCTCTTTACTCTACTGCACCATGGTAGGGATAACCACAACTACACCACATGAGTAGTTGTGCGAGATAACCACAAATACTCATACGTAGCTGTGATGATCTCGCTTCTTGAACGAGCTGTTTCTATTAACCAGCTCCTGCTCCCTGCATAGACCTATCAGATTTTTTCCACGGTCATTTTTACTAGGAACTACATACATCCCAATGATATTTTCCACCACTACGTCACCAACTCATACATTAAGGTCGTACAAAACCACCACAAGGAATTGATCTCCGGAACTCTCAATACACTCGCTCAGGTCAGTCATAAATTCTTCCTCAATTCCTCACTCATCTCGCTACCAGGTCCGTGCGCACTCACAAATGCCCATCTTTCTACACCCAACTTAACTTTTACCCAGATACATTTTGAGGAACCTATTTCCTACTAGCTAATTGATAACTCAATATCAACACCACACCTTCTTCTGCCAAACCTTGCTCCACGTCCAACTTATTTCCATTCACCCAACCAAACTCATATTTGCCCTTCCCTTTCAAATTCGTCTCATTCAGCGTCAACACATCAAACTTCCTCCTTGCAAACACCTCATCAATCCCTCTTCTGTTTGCTTAACCCGACCCTAACAATTGGGGTCGGAGAGTCGTGAGTCTCCCCTCCTCCCGCTCGTCTTGCCGTCTTTTATTTGTCGCCTTTTACGAAACGCAGGGGTTATGGAATCACGATTCGAGCTCTCCGGCTACAGAGTTCCTCTTTTGGTTGCAATCTACGACGCGCAGGGGTTCCCGGAGCACGATTCTAACTCCATAGCTACAGGGCGTAAGGAGAAGGTTAACCAAAAATATTTTACAAATCACTTATGTTCTGGTCAACGGTCCCAGACTATTGAACGTAAAGTTCAGAGCTCAGAGCCTCTGATTTTTTTAAATAAAGGTGAATTTGCGGATGAACATTTTGTTGTTCAAATGTTGGTTACACCATAAACAGGTGCTATCGATGAGTAATCAAGGAGCAATCTAATGTAGTATAAATGAATGTCAGAATCTTTTAATATATTTATACTTTTTATATTGAGTACACGTTTGTCTACGTATGATCCTTCTGGCAACCGTCGCCAGCCTCGTCCCTCAATTAATCGAAGTCAACTAACGGCTCTCGCGAGGGATGCCAGATTTACAATTCACTGCGGAATGCATCTATTTGAACAGCACATGTTTTTGAGTTGAGGGGAAAGATCTGTTGGGCAGCTAATTACGCCGTGGCAATCAAAGAAAATGCAGGGAAATCAATTGAGATTTGGCCATACTAATCAGACCAAGATGTATGGAGCGATGCATAGTACCCTAGGAACAATCCATGCACACCAAATAGTAAGTGTGCATCAGGGTAGTAGTACAAAACTACAAGTAGATATAGTTGTTTATGTAT
>SDVV010035369.1:0-11068 GCA_016164225.1 Gammarus roeselii
TATATATAGAAGCTGCCCAGCTTTTATTCATTACGGATTGACAGTCATCCCAGGAAATTGGCTCATGTTGACATCGTTCAACGAGACCTTCGTAAAAACGGTCTGATACCGATCATGACGGGGGTAAGCGTCCTGACGGAACTGCAGTCTTTCCCTTCACATGACGCACAGACGGTCTGACGTCGATCATGATGACAATAAGCGCCCTGATGGAAGTGCAGCCTTTCCCTTTTTATGACGTACAAATGGTCGGACGTCGATCATGACGATGGTAAGTATCCTGGCGGAGGTGCAGTCTTTCCTTTTACATGACGTTAAGACGATCTGACGTCGATTATTACGATGGTAAGCTTCCTAATAGAATTACAGTCTTTCTCTACTCATGGCGTACAGACGGTCTGATGTCGATCCAGACAATGGTAAGCGTCCTGTAGGAGATGCCATTTTTCCCTCCTAATAATATTACTATACATTCTTAAATTAATATACATTTGAGAGGATACTGATTCCGCTTACATCGTCCTTCCTCGAACATCACATTACTTTACTCCTGCCCACATTACCTCGATGATTCCTCCCTCAACTCTCTACCAAACTTCGACACGAGCATGCAGATCTTCTCCTTCAAATGTTACTAGTGTCGTATCATCCACAAACAGAAACTGACTCAACTTGCAACACCAAAAAATTATTCCTAATAACCCTAAGCCGGGAAGACAGAACGCCACTCTGTCTTAGTTTCACACTCATTGGAAGCCGAACACTAATGTCACTTCCTAACCGAACACTGAACTCACTTCTTAATGCTTCCGCACACTCACTGGAAGCCGAACACTAAACTCACTTCTTAACCGAACTCTGAACTCACTTCTTACTCCTTCCACACACTCACTGGAAGCCGAACACTAAACTCACTTCTTAACCGAACACTGAACTCACTTCTTTCTGCTCCCAACATAGAAATTCTGAACAGCTGTCAACAAATTCCGCCCAATCCAAACAAACGCAACGCTTCCCACAACGTATCTCTGTCAACACTATCTAGGTCTTTGACAGATCCAAGAAGGCCCAAAACCCATCCTTTCTCATCATACGTTTCGTCCAGAGCCTCTTCTCACTTCCAAAATCTGTCAAGCACACCCTCGATCACTCCAAAAACTACGCTGTTTCTCGCCAATCCCATCATCTACATAATCTATCTCTCGTTCGCTTGATCAGCAGTGTCCCGACAACTTGCACGTCACAAACAACAAACTGATAGCTCATTTGCCCATTTACAGCGGAACAATGCCAGCCCTGCGACTCAATCGGCACCACTTGCGGTCTAAAGCAAAAATTTAGAAGACTCACCAATACTTTCACCACTGCTACTTTTTAAGCTCATCAACCTCCTCAAACATCAATCTAGAAAGCACTTGCGTCCACTACCTACCGATACTAGTCAACCGATCATTCAATAGCAAGTACAACACCACACCTTCTCGTGCCCAACTTTCCACCACCCCTCCACTTGCCACACTTAACTCATTTTCGCCCAAGCTCTCAACATTGACTCACATCGTCCTCACATTAAACCTAATTATTACAAACATCTCACCGAACTTTCTCTTCATCCGGACTTCAACCACGGTTATTTAACGACCTTGACAATAAGATTCGGAGGGGAGTGGACCTCTCTTTCCATCCCCAACTGCTCGTCATCCCGTTTTAGAGGGAGGAAATTACGACGGATGATGGGATCCCAAAGCCCATTGCCCTGCCCCTATCCATCACCTCTTACGACACGTGAGCGGTAGGGTTTGCCAGTTTTCTCACCGCATGCCGTAGGGAAAATTGTTCCTGGACCGCGACAAAGTTCAAGCACTTACGCTCGCGCGGACATCAGCCACTTGACATACGCCATGCAGCAACTCAATTTGGCACACGCTGTGCCGGGCTACACAGGCCGCGGTAATTGAAGCATGTTCCAACCATTTGTTGCAGACTGGAAATTAAATTGTTTCAAGAAAATACTGCAAAGGATTGAGCAGGTAATCCAAGTTTAAATTGTTCTGCCACTTCATTCAAGTTCACTTAAAACTTCTGGAAGCTTTGCAAGCAATCCCAAGATTTTTATTTCGAAAGTAGCTCGAAATAACTTATCACGATTTATTTTTCTTTCCTGATAATTTACTCATCACTGAAGGATTGTTATGCCAGTATATAATACTGTCCATCATCTGATGGATAGTATTATATAACATCAGCCTTCTCAATTACGATTGCACTAACCTTTTAGCTGAATTGACAGCTTGCATGTATTGCAAATTAATGTCAAAATTCCCCTGTAGTTTGAAAGTTTTTTTTTTGTAATTGGAAACAGCTTAGTAGGGAAGAAATCTTCGCCGACTCACGACTAGACTAGAGCGAATAAGTGTTTCAAAAACACATCTCACAAGATATTCGTCATTGCAAACCGATGCATCTAGTTCTCAACCACATCTATGGGTTACTTGAATTTTAAACAGATGCGTCCGATTTCCTGCTTCAAAGAAAAACGGGCGATTCCTTCTTAACCTTTGTTTCTTAGTGTAGGGGGTAATCTTCAGCTAACCGGTTCTAATAAAATAGACTCCCTCTAATAGCCGCAATTCAAGCTCCGATCAGATCATATGAGCTCAATAATGGTGGGTTTGGACTAAATATATTAAGTTTGAGTAATTTATTCGTAATAGATTGATTAAACGTGATAGCATACATACCCTAACCAGAAAGAAGACAAACAGTAGTTGACTTTTCAGCCCATCAAGGAACGAAGTAGACATTAGGAGTGGTAAGTACCGATGTAGTCAACTTTACTTCAGATTGGCACTGCCCTGCGACCGATAGTCGTAGAGTAGGATCCCGGGGGGCTGAGTGTCAGCTTTTAAGACTCCTCGTGCCGAAGGGCTCCTGTGGCTGCCGAATAGCTCCTCAGGCTGGTGATGCGATCCTCGTGTTACTCTTCCTCCAGAGATGCACAGACTAACGTAGAAATCATCGTCGAGGTTCTTCTTCATGAATTAACTTCGCACCTTCTCGACGAGGTCTCTCGGAATGGATCGAGCCTCTTCGTCACAACGATTAACAGCCCGCTGGCCGATCACGTATTGATGGCCACAACCCGGTTGATGGCTTCTCTAAGTTACTGGACGGCCGCTTGGTCATAAGAGGTCCCACTAGATGAGAGAAACAATTTCAGGCTATATCAGAGATGACACACAAAAGCATGGTTGTGTTTAAACGGGACACATTCTCACACTCAACTAACAATAGTGAGTTTTTATACCGATACATATTCAATAATAAAGAAAGCTCTATAGCAATCTGTAAAGAACTGCTCGTTGCTTCTACCGACAACAGGTGTAATGAAAATCCAGCTAGGTTACCCGTTTGCTGAAATGCGACGAGCCCGCGTGGAACAAATGAAGTCTCCTGTGCCCACCGGTAATATTTGAACACTGTGCCATACATGGTGACATTCAATAAGGAAACGTCACGCCTCGTTCAATCTTTAAACATAATATCCAATAAAAACAGCATGAATGCCACTGGCCTAAAATCAACCCGTTGTTACTGAGGACAAAACTGGGACTCATTGAAGTCAATTCTATCAGTGCATGTTAAAGCACGTAACTAAGGTAATTGATCTCTGTTTTTGAACTCGGAAAGTGGATTTATTCCTATGCAAATTGCTGTAACTATTAAAAACTGCACGAATCAATTCAGGAATTTCATAAAGGCAATACAATGAAACTACAATAAAAAATCTACAATGAATTGACGGCGTATTTTAATTGATATGAAAAAAAATCAGAGAGGAATTACCTCAAATCGCTCTGAAAATTATTTGCGATTAAATAATGGTCCAGAGATAATACCTGAAAGTTTAGGTAAGATTAATTTATTGAAATCCCTGGCTAGAGCATAATTGTGTTCAATACTCCGCAGAAACAAAAGAAACACCTTTCACGTTGATGGTTATTGTGCAAACATATTCCATGTCACAATAGTATTGAAGTAATAAAATACCGTGTTTAGTTCGGCCTCACTAGACCCCATGCAAGCATCGATGGATCCCTGTACCCTCTAACGCATATGCCTCATTAGATGACCACATTAGCCGCTTGCGCCGGTCAATAAGTCGAATCGTAGGTCCCAATAACAATGACTCAAACGTATTCCACACGAGTGCCGCTACTCTGTTCGTTTTAAACGCATTCAAATGAGCTTTCAAATTTTATTTTCCTAATAACAAGATAAAAAAAACTCAAAAATTTTGCTCTCTCATAAACAATATCCAAATGACTCTATTCTTTCATATATCAATAACTTCATTCCCAGGTCATTACTATTCCCTTTGTACAATTCTGTCACAAGCCTGAGCATTTGAACAATAATTACTCATTTGTCCTCCTTCTTCTCCTCAATTAGCTAACTTAGCATACTCTAAGATATAATATCTCATGTCATTTCCATTTCCTGGATGTCGTTTCTCCTGTATCACTTGCAGCCTGCGAAGATGTACAATTTCATTTCGTGCCAGTTGCAGCTTGTACGGATTCAAATGCTCCGTTCGGGCCCCATGCAGCCTGCCCCGCGTCACAAGCTCTTGTCGTGCTACCAGCCTACACAGATTCACGAGTTCCATTCCTACCACCTTTAGAGAACACCGGATCACAAGCTCTATTAGTGCCTCTGCAGCCAGCACCGGTTCACAGGCTCCATTCCTACCCCTGTAGAGAGCACCGCTTCACAAGCTCCATTCCTACCCCCTTTAGAGAGAACCGGTTCACAAGTTCTATTAGTGGCCCTGCAGCCAGTTCACAAGCTCCATTCGTGCCACTGGCATCCCTTTCATCTCTTTCCACAGACTCAACGATTCTCTGTAAGCCGCCTCCTCCTTATCCGTCTCATGTTGCCAATTGGTACTGTCGGGAAATACAATAAAAATGCTCGCAGGCACTCGGGTTTTCGAAGGGAGCTGCTGTTGCTCTGCTCCTGAAAGCCCTTGCCCACCGGAGTGATGTAGCACCCGGCGCATACTATCAATAGAAACATGGGATGCACAAAAGTGGAAACATTAGGCGACCCATTCAAAATCCCCTATCCATGTTTCCACCATCAACTGTCGTCGTTACATAAGCTGTCGTTTCAGACATGGGTCCATCGCCCTTCACATGTAGACTCAACAAAGCGTCTGAGCATGCTCGAGCAGGATGCTTTTCTCATTTCGTCATTTGGAAAGTGATTCACTCTACCAAGTACTGTTGCCGTATACAGACTAATTCAGTCCATCAAGTACTGGCGCCGTATAGGGATTTTTGGATTCACTGTATCAAGTACTGTTGCCGTATAGAGACCTTGATTTGTATCGAAATTTAGTCCTTCCCAAAATGTGTTTCTGACTTAAACGGGAAGAATTGATTTTAGTTGGTCCTAATTTTGAAACTGAATTTCCATCCAATCCCCGCGCACGAGCAAGAAAAAACTATGGGTTGATCGTCTTTTCTTCCATTTGGGGATGTTGGGATGAGTCCTCCAAAAACCGGGTACGCGTAATTTTCTTCAACTTATAATAATCTACTTTTCATTTTTCCTATGTTGAGTGCAAAATGATTTTTATGAACTAAAAAACGTCAGCTTGTAATATTGGGGAAACAAGATCTTAGTAGCATATAGGAGGCAATATAAACCCATTATTCGCTGTAAAACTGTCTTCATTTAGTATGGTTTGGAGCAAAGTGATTTCAGGATTCGACAGAACGAGTCGCACACCAATCACTTACAAATTGGTAAGGACAGCTATTCCAAATAAGATATATATTTAATGAACTTCTATTAACATCGCTTCGTGTATGATTCAAGAAAATATTATTATACAGTTCATGGATTCTGATTATCTGTATTTACTGCGTTTCATATTAAATGCAAAAATTACTGCATGACATTAAAAAAATATATATACATCAATGCAATCGTACTTCAAATGACTGTTCCAGTGTTTCACGTCGATTCAGGGCTGAATGTAGCTGAGTATTGAGGATACAATCAACCAGTCTACATATATTTGCATGAATGATAACTTGGAGACTAAAAATAATAATCGTGTTCCTTCATGAGCCTAATCAAGCTAGTCACCATGCAAATGACGGTTCAAATATAGCTCATGCACTGGAAGAAACGGGACGATGTGTTATAGATAGAATGTGTACTTCTGATTACAATAAGGCGAAAATGTCCAGGAGCATGACGGTTTTTATGTGGAACCGTTTTCTGCTGTATTCACGGACAATTTTTTTTTTAGTAATATTATCTCAATTGATGCCTAATGGTTGCAGATTGTACACATTTTTTAAGTAAATGGGTAATTAATTTGGATGGAGAAATAGTTTTTTCCATGAAACACTTTGGCTATGTATTATATTTTTCATTTCTAAAATGCAAAGGGGACGACTTTGGACTGGGTAGATATCTCCATTTGTAGATTTATATCCGTATAAGGAAACTGTATTCTTCCTTCTTCGAAAAACACTCACAGGCTTCCCTGAATTAAAAACAAACAAAAACAACATCCAACATGAACAATCGCTTTCATTTCCAAAGATCTGTTGCTCCTCTGAGTTTCTCAGATAATGAAAGTAAGAAGCAAAAGCCATGCAGTCGATATTGTGAAGGTATTGCATCGTTTTCCGTCACCAAAAAAAGACCGGTTTTGCAATACGGGTAATGCTTTCTAGACTTCGGTGAAGATAGCGTTTGACAACAATGTACAGGAGCGGGTCTTCGTCTGTGAGCTGCACTCAATATTGGTTTGCAGAGCGGCATGACATTTGAGTGATTGAGCTGTTGATCAACATTAACATTCAGTTTAACAAAACCGTATGACATTGCCATCAAAATAACGTGTTTGCTCAAGCAATTTACAAACTGGAATGACCGGTATAGAATATAAACGATTGGTTATTGTCAGTTTAAATTGGAAATAAGTATCATTCACTCGGATACACTTTGAGATGATTAAACATTTTATTTGCAATCTACTACATGGGCGAATTTTAGAGGTTAATTTTGGTATGAAAACAACCAGATATTCGAGCAATAACGGCATCATCTGGTAACAACAATATAATGTCCTGTCAGGCGGAAGGTATGTGGTTTGGTCACTGAAAATAGTCGCAATTTGAATCGCAGCATTTATGAAAAACATTAAGAAATGGAGTGTAATTGAAAGGATAAAAAGACCGATGCTTGGGAGCAGACTTTAAATAATTTTCTAGCAAATCTATCCTGCCAGAAAATAATGTGATGATAAGTATACTGGCATCAACTATCAATGTATAAATCTAAAAAAACACATCACATTTCGACCTACAAGAAAAAAAATCAATAATCTAGATTACAGCGGTGCAATAATGTGTTCTGGCCACACGTAGAAGAAAGGCTTCAAGTTTAACTTTGTCCAAGGGACGATGGTCATAACTGTTAATAAAAATTATTATTTCGATTAGAGATACTAAATTGATGATCCCTTCCTAAGTGTGCCCTTTGCTGATTCCGCTGCAAGAAAGCAGATTAGTGGGTGATCTGGTCGTGTTTGTATCACAATATTAACCGAGGAACCAACAGTTTTACGTGCAATAAACCATTTATTTTAAGATGAACGGTTTCATTATTTGATTTATTTGGCCTGGCACCCTCTCATAATATTGACCGCTAGACTGAGACACTGTGAATTCTTTTATGTGTACCTGTCTCCGGCGACAGCCTTAGAGGATATTTCCCAAGAGAAGCCCTCATCCTTTCTGAGGACGACAAGTTACGACGACGGTGACATGGTGAGACCAAGGAGCACTTTCACTCTTCCTTGGTTTCCGCCGTTTTCCTAGGAGTGGAGTGGATTGGTGCTGCTTTGATATGGAGCAGGAACAGTTTAAACTGAAAATTCTGATAAGTTTTCGGAATAAAATGATCGAATGATGATTAAAGGACATGATGATTAAAGGAATGATGAATAAAGGACAAGAACCGACATGGACAATATTTTTAATAAATTAGTAATTGCAAAACCCACACATGTCATTGAATAATATTGCTTTTGGAGGGAATCTTTTTGTATTAATTTTGGTACCAACGATCTCTGTTGATGTGCTTCATATATTCAACAGCCGTTGTAAACAATAATATTGATACTACATATTGTGTATCATATATCACTTAAGGAACATAGATTCCGAATGAACCGGTCGTTTTCTCGAGTTGCGCTATGACATTTCCAGTTTGAACGTTCATTCTGCAATTAAGAAAAGCCACAGCATGCTAGAAGGTCGAAAACAATATGAACTTAGGTTCTGAATAATTTTGATTGATCATTAGATTTGATTTGAAAATTGTAATGTTAAAATGGTAGCACGCGACAAATTTCTTGCTTCTGACTTAGTAATATTCTGTGTTTGTCAAATGAATTGTTGAACAGACGTTAATATGATGACATTTTCAGGTAACTTGCACTGTTTATGTTTCCATTGCTAACAACAACATTATTGATCCATCAAAGAACTGCTCAAATGCACCTGGAAGGGGAAAAAATTGTTGAAGTAATTTTTAAATTACTTTAAGAAACTATTCATATGAGCTATTATACAGGGCCAAGATATACCAAAATTGTATTTTAAACACGTTATTTCGATATAAATATCTCAGCAATAATATTTTTCTAAGCTATGTGTCTATAGGGCTGGGCGTTGGTCCATTCAGCTATAGTTTATACATCTCCACAGATGAGAAGTAACTAACTGAGAAATATAATTTGTCGGTCTTCAATAAATTATATTGAAAAGTATCTAATTATTATCTAACTCGTACTGCGTTCCTGATATAAACTATTGTTCAAAATAGCGGTCCAATGGCGGCCCAATGGCGGTCTAATTGCGGTTTAATGTCGGTCTAATGGCGGTCCAATGACGTTTTATAAAAAAAACAATCACGAGTATTTGAGCCTGTCAATTTATTTTTAATTCAACGGTAAGGTTAAAAGCAGAAGGTCAGTTTTTTGCCCCAGGGGATGTGTTTGTACGAAGGCAATGAAACAATCCGTAAACATTGAAGTCGGTAATCATTATAAAATTCTGTTCATATGTGGAAAGGTGAAAACAACAGGCTATCAAACAAATTTAAATTTGAATTATTATGATACTAGAAATTGATGATCAAAAATCTATATTTATATTATACAAACGATGAAGCGGCTATTGATGAACAAGACAGCTTGCACATTTGGGTGAACGGATCCAAAACAAAAATGAAGTTTGTATTCTTATTATTCATAGGTCACATTAGGTGGACCTGGGGACCAATTAATGTGTGTATAAACCGAAACAAAAGGGCAAATTACAAGGCTAGTGGCTGGAAACTGTTCCTGGGCGATGAGAATCTTTCAATCAAAAAATGACTGAAAATTTTTGACTTTTGGAATCAGCTTACCAATACAACCAAGTATAGACTATTCAACTAATCAGAAAAATCAAGAAAGACTTGAATAAGGTCAAAAAACATAATTTCAAAAACTAGCGAGGTAATCGAATAAAATTACACTTTCGGCTGAAGTGAAATCGACCTCAATTGGTCAGCAACACTTTTATCAACAGAATAATAGTGCCCCGTGCCATTGTTTGAGGGCACGTTTGAATGTTTGGGAACACAATTTTTCAAACAGAGTAATCAGTCGTCTTACAGACTGTCCGTGTCCTGCTCATATCGCAGATCTGAGCCCCTCTGACTATCGGTTCTGAGAAGAGATAGTTAGAACAGTTATTCTCTGAACACCTGTAAACATTTCCCACCTAAAAAAATCGTTGGTGAAGCTGCCCCTCGCCTCATCAAATAAGAAGGCAGGCGAACTGTCGCGAGCTTCCGTCTCAAATCAAGACTTTGTGCATTCAATTTAAGAGCTAATTATGACGCCGAGATATAGTACCAAGTAGTTAGGTTAGGTTAGGTATGATAAGCGATAGGTACTTTTTTAACTTTATGTTCATTATTATACTCTTTAATAGACACCCTTATTCTACTTATTATAGTATTCATTTCTTCCAACTTGTTGACCTCGCTTTTTCATACTCATTTCTTTCTATAATATCCGGGCCCCGTTGACCCTAGCAGTTCCCTTTTCTGGGGCAATATTGCCCATTCTCCAAAATTAATTAAATCGCAGTAATTGTCGCTTGGGCAAAAAGGCGACATTTTTTCGCAGCATCGCTCGGTTGTGAGACCGACCACCTGTTGCCATCAACCAGGCATTCACATGAACTGGTAATGTTACTTGTCAGCGGAGTCTAAATTATATAGTCCAGTACACCTATCAGCTGGTATTTTCAATATCCACCATGTTATGCATCTTATTCTTCATTTAGTTACATGCCTGATGTGAAATATAAATACATAAATTTTCTAACATCGTTCAATCTCCGCTGGTATGCACGAATCATGCAAAAAGTAATGGACTATGCCTCTCTTGAACAAGAGCATGAGAGTCAGTAGGGTAGTTTTGAACAAGTGCATGAGAGTCAGTAGGGTAGTTTTAAACAAGAGCATGAGATTCAGTAGGGTAGTTATGAGCGAGAGCATGAGAGTCAGTAGAGTAGTTTTGAACAAGAGCATGGGAGTCAGTAGGGTAGTTTTGAACAAGAGCATTAGAGTCATTGGGGTAGTTTTTAACAAGAGCATGAGAGTCATTTAGGTAGTTCTGAACAAGAGCATGAGAGTCAGTAGGGTAGTTTTGAACAAGAGCATGGGAGTCAGTAGGGTAGTTTTGAGCAAGAGCATGGGAGTCAGTAGGGTAGTTATGAACAAGAGCATGAGAGTCAGTAGGGTAGTTTTGAACAAGAGCATGAGAGTCAGTAGGGTAGTTTTGAACATGAACATAGGAGTCAGTAGGGTAGTTTTGAACAAGAGCATGAGAGTCAGTAGGGTAGTTTTGAACAAGAGCATGAGAGTCAGTAGGGTAGTTTTGAACAAGAGCATGAGAGTCAGTAGGGTAGTTTTGAACAAG
>SDVV010035370.1:0-11068 GCA_016164225.1 Gammarus roeselii
ATATATACATAGACATTCAATGCTAGGCATACTGTATTGCAATTCATTGCATGTCATGTTTCATATATGAAATTTCAATGCTAGTCCTTCGAGTGTTTATGGGTAATGATAGCATACATTTATAAAAAAATGTTTTGATAATAAATCTAATAGTTACCTAATAATTTTCATGCAGTAATAAAGGTTAAAACCCCACACATATCCTTCTTGCACGAATGTTGATTTCCGGACACCTTCATGATGAATTTTTCAACTTTGGTATCATTTCTACTTCGTTCGCTGTTGGAGAACCGCTCGATTATCTTCTTAACTGGTACATTTTGACATAGATAATTCGCAAAGTAGAGGCAGTAAGCTTCACAGACCAAAAATTTATCACTTTAGATCGGTTTCTGTAGCACAAAATGTATTTTTTGCATGAGTATTATAATACGATGCAATATTTCCTACATATTCTTTTGGATTAAACCCAAACGAATCAAAAAAGTAGTTTTCATTATCGTTTTTTAATACTAGGATCCAATGACATATTTTATTAGGATCGTTTTCGCTGTTGACAATCATGTAGCCGTTCATTGGATGCATGGGCATTCTGTTTTCAGCAAAACGCCCTATATAGGCACGTTTCATAAATGGATCACTCATGGATATATTTTCAATTTGATTATTATCCATGTTTACTGTAGATAGTTGGGAAATACCCTCCTTGCCGAATTTATTTGGATGACACCTAGTGTATAACCTACCAGGAACAAGATCTTATTCGTAGTGGGTGGAGTTTCGCAATTCACTGTTATACGTATGTTAGCTCTTTTTTCTAGGTTAATGACATCTTCAGAGTCGATTGGCCTTGTATCTATAACAAATATAGTTCTCCTGCAGGGAAATTTTGTCCTGTGATGAGATGAGAGCTGTTACGTATCCCTAGAGCCGAAAGTGTTTGATGGTATGCTTGGGCGCACTGTCTGGGAAACGATGATCAAATGTTGGTAACGCAGTTTCCATTTACATCGACAATAACGTTTGTGATGTCGTTATGCTGGAAGTAATTTGGATTGCGACCATATGATCCGTTATGTGCCGCTTGATCACTGAGAAATTGAGCTAATTTATGTGAAACAGCCCCGTTGAAGGGGGAATCAATAAAGATGGAGTTTGGACCTATAGGAAACACGATTGTTTTGACAATCGGTCGATCGAACATGTATTCAATCATGTCATTGTTTTTTGTGAGCGCTTTATTTAGAGCATGCAAAGCTGTAGGGTATGGTATAACCTTTTTACACCATAATTTGCATGAATCAACTAAATAGATGTATTGTACATTGTCGTGCGATAGTAGAACGCTGCTTTGTTTTGCCAGCTCCAATCGTATATTTACGCTGACATTATCCAATAGATAATTATTGCTACCGGCTACATCAAAGTTTAGTGGTCCTATCATATGTATACCATGACGTACACTTTCTTGAATCCAATTCTCATTTTCGTTTTGAGTTGTAAAATTTTCCGTGACGACGGTATCTGGAAGGGGTGTTTGCAGTGATTTATACATCATATTCAACCCTTTATTATATAGATCGGAGCTCTTTATGGATGCATAGGCGTTGAGATTATTTAGTAGTCCTGTATAACTGTTTCCTTTACACTGAACACCATTTAGGAATAGAGAGTGGCTTTGGACCATGCGATGAAAAAATCCGCCAACGAGTGTAACGTGCGCAGCGGCGGCCAACGCGTCCATCTGCATTTCGTGCGCAGCGGCGGCCAACGCGTCCATCTGCATTTCGTGCGCAGCGGCGGCCAACGCGTCCATCTGCATTTCGTGTTCCTAAATGGCGTTCAGTGTGAAGGCAACAGTTATACAGGCTTATTAAATAATGTAAACGCATGTACATCCATGAAAAATTCAGATCTAAACAATATAGGCTTGAATATGATGTATAAATCACTTCAAACACCGCCTCCAGTTACCATCGCTGAGACAAATTTTGCTAATCTCAACGCTATTGAGACGTTGATTCAAGAAAGTACGCGTCATAGTATACTTATGATGGGACCTCTAAACTTTGATGTATCAGGGAGCAACAGTTATTGTTGGACAATGTCCGCGTAAATATACGTTTGGAGCTGGCAAAACCGAGTACAGTTCTTCTATCACACGACAATGAACAAAACATCTATGTAGTAGATTAGATTCATGCAAATTATGGTGCAAGAAGGTTATTTCGGACCCCACAGCATTGCTTGCTCTAAATAAAGCACTCACTGAAAATAATGATCTGATTGGATACATGTTCGATAGACCTATTGTCAAAACAATCATGTTCCCGACCGGTCAAAACTCCATTTCCATTGATTCCCCCTATAACGGGGCTGTTCCACCTAAATTATCTCTATTTCTCATTGATCAAGCTACACACAACGGAGCATACAATCGCAACCCCAACTACTTCCAACATAACGCCATCACAAACGTTATTGTTGATGTGCATGGAACCTGCGTTACCAACATTAAATCATCGTTCCCCAGAGAGTGCGCTCAAGCGTACCATCAAACACTTTCAGCTCTAGGAAAGCGTAGCAGCTCTCATCTCATCACCAGACAAAATGTTCCTGCAGGAGGAAGTACATTTGTTAAAGATGCAAGGCCGACGGACTCGGAAGATGGGAACAACCTGGAAAAAAGAGCCAACTAACGTATAACAGTGAATTGCGAAGTTGCGCCCACTTCAAATAAGATCTTATTCCTGGTAGGTTATACACTCGGCGTCATCCAAATCAATTCGGCAAGGAGGGTGTTTCCCAATTATCTACAGTTATCAGGAATAATAATCAAATTGACAACATATCCGTGAGCGATCCAGTTATGAAACAAAACTATTTAGGATGCTTTGCCGAGAACAACATGCCCATGAATCCCATAGACGGAAACATGATTGTTAACAGAGAAAGCGATCCCAACAAAACGGGCCATTGGATCCTCATATTTAAAAATAAGAATAAACACTACTTTTTCGATTCGTTTGGGTTCAATCCTATAATATAAGGAGGAAATATAGCTACATATTACAAAACTCATGCAAATATAGCGCTCATACTACAAAAACCAATTCAAAGTAATCATGTTTTGATCTGTGGGGCGTAATGTGTTTACTTTGCGTATCATCTAAGTCGAAATGTTCCCGTAGAATAGATTATCCAAGCTTCTACGTTAAAGAATTAGGAAAAATGATACTAAAGTCGAAACATGTGTTGTAAGCATATCCGGGAATAAAAATTCCTTTAACAAAGATATGTGCTGAATATTGACATTCGATACCGCATGCTAAGTATTATGTACTTGCTCTTATTAAAAGTTACCTATATATCCATGTTTGCTTATCATATTATATACATTGGTCTGCAATGAATTACATTAAAGAGCATTATTCCGTGGACGGATACTGTGCTATACCTATGTCACACAAAACATACATCAATAATATCTTAATTGATACACAATACCCTATTATACGCAATAGCCACAATAACCCATCCATCTACAATACACCTGAGTCACCCGCACACCGATACCCCTACCCCCGCCGACGTACCTCCACCTCTACCCCACCACTTCATATTCGCAGATATTCTCACACGAAACTTCATATTTGCAGATATTATAGCTACTATTATTCCTTAAATAAAACATGGATTTCTGTTGTGGGTAGAATTTCTAAACTATAACAAAACTTCAATCTATTAGTTTGATACCTCACTAAATATAGCGGAAGCTAGCAAGTTTGATGGTCAACTTTTGGTGTCATTTCGTTGCCTGCATCCCTAATTTTACCGCGTACCTTCTTCACAAATGAGTCTAATAATTGAATCGGAAAGTTATTCTTGCTGAAGAATGATTTTAAAGAACAAATTTATTTGTGAGGAGATGATAATTTGAACGAAGATGGAGAACTCTAACAATGAATGCACAAATTGTTGAAAGTTTATTTATATTCATGTAATTTGTTACTAAAATATTTTGTGCTTAGACCGAGGAATGTTCTCCTTCTAAACACAGACGTTATAAACTGATCATTGAGGCGGTGATTTGTATTGTCTAGAAGGCTAGACCATTTTCATTTCTACTACTTCAGTAAAGTTGATTTGTATGTGCCTTAACTTGAAGACGTTCTTAGCCTGTTCATTTGATTGGAATAAATTGAAGTATCATCTAAATACCTCCGGTGAACTAATGGTCTGAAATCAACAGGTCAGCTTTGTAAGGGAATTTTCTCGAAATTATTAAAGAATATACTTGCTTTAATAGGTGACGAAGGTGATCCCATTGCTAGCCCCTGAGACTATTCGTAGATCTGTTCGCTAAATCAACCTATTTGGAACATTCATACTCATGTAAAAATATAATTATCCGGCAATTGATGATTATTCCTCTCAAAGCCGCGCCTGAAAGCGTACTCCTTCGACAATGAATTATTTTCACTACACCACCGCTGTTTGATCACCGCACCCATTCAAAAACTTGGGCCATTTTTGCCCCATGCAGAGGCAGAAGCGTGAGCGGTCGCTGCGTTCAGTCATCATCTTATTCGCTCGGTGTCCTGTACTTCGTGTCGTCCTGAGTCCCGGGAATATCTAGATGAGTTAAATCATGAGATGTTTGCAGCTTAGCACTAGTCAACAGCGGCTTCACCGTCAGCCACATGCAGTGGCAGGTTAGGTAATGTGGTACAATATCAGTGAAAGATCAGTCTGGAAGAATACGATTGCAGAATTACCTTATTGTTTAGCAAAATAATTACATTTCAAATTTCATCTGTCAAAATGTGGATATTTTATTTCTTAACAGCCTATGTATTTTTGTGTTTGCAAATACATTGAGAGAATAGCCTGATGACGAAGTCCAATACAATTCCCAGAGCAGTCAGTGTACATTCCTTTAGACACCTTCCCAATATGGCCCTAACTGGATTATTAATTATCCGAAAATCTATTAAACTCTGGGAATCTTTTGCTCAGCAAATACCCCAATTCTCGCCTCGTCCAAATCGAGGCAGGGCCTAGGCCTATATCCAAATGCTGAAATATTTATACGGCGACTGCGTTTTTTTCCCCTCTCCAATGGAGAAAAGCTAGCTCTCTTGCAAAACTCTGTTCCAATATTTGTTCCCCGTAATTCAGATGGAAAACTAACACTCACGCCGAGGTTAGAAGCGTAAGGGAATCCGCTTCTTTTCGGCAGGAGTGGAAGGAAGCGTAAAGGACTCGTCGTCCCCCTCCTCCACATTGCTCTGCTTGGAGGAAGAAGGTTTTAAGTGAGGAGGAAGAGAGCAACAGAATGGGTGAATAGTCCTGATAATATAGATGGCTAAAGCAGGGCGAATGTTACTAGATGTGTGTAGCTGTGCAATGTTCCATCACATGTCAATGTCATGTTTCTATGCTGAATGTTTATCTGTCAATAATTTCAATTGCTTATGGTTTCAGTTCAAAAATTTATTTCAACTTGAATGTTTTCATGTTGGATAATGTGATTTCTATAGTTGTATTAAGAAGAAGAAATTTAGATACAGACGCAAGGCTGAATCCCTCTGAAGGGGGATGGTCGACGGCAAGGCCCACCTCACCTCTCACATGCATTCACACACACACACACACACACACACACACACAAATGATGAACTGGTAATGACAATATTTGCTAGAGGTGCTCGACTCTCACATGACTCTACAATAGCGAAAGAAAATTCTTATTAGGATTGGATATGTTGAAAAAAAATTGATGTTCATTTTGCGCTCGTTATCTGAACTGATCAGAAATTTTATTGATATTGCTCTTTAAAAAGCTTCGTCTGTCAGAATTGTCTATATCAAGTTAAATTCAAAGTGGGAAAAGTAGAGTTGTTTTTTTCGGTTGTAGACTAGCCATAATTGAATTTTCTTACGCTATTGTGCATCATAGGAACACACCATGCTGTCGAGTCGGTATGTGCAAACTATGGGTACAAAGGGTCAAACAGCGTCTACATTATGACCTACATCCCTCACTGGGATTTTATTGCTGATTGTACCACCTACATCTCTTCTGGGATTGTAATTATATCACCAACATCCCTCTCTGGGATTGTATTGCTGTCATTTTTGTGTTCCTCTTGACAAGATGCAGTGTAGCTATATTATTTAGTCTTATTGTTCATAAACTAGCATCAGTTAATCTAAACTATAGGTCCACTATCACCACCTTATATTTCATCAAAGATTGAGGCCCATCCTCTTCCATTTATTAATAGAGTGATTAACATTACCTTCGCTATAATTAAAGAACTTTCCCATCACCGTCTCTCAAAATCTAAGAGTCTGGTCTCATAACTTACGATCTAAATGTTAACTTCAAATCTCATCACCTTTCTTCAATTAAATTCCGGTCTCATAACCGTAGCTCAAGTTGAAGGACAATCCCATCACCTTCACTTTGATTGAATGTCCAGTCTATCCACCTTCATTTTTTGTTCCATTCCAATAGATAACAACGACAATTTAATAACATTAATATCTCCAACGAAGATTTTATGTGGAATATTTCAGTCCGAAATTATTAGAACAAGGCGGAACTGTTTTCCTCCAATAATTTATTATGATCACGATCAATGACAGCGAATAAATGCAGAAACGTGAACAAATCTTTGAGTATCACATTAGATCCCAACAAAGAGCAGGAATGGGAGTGAAGCATCATTGCGCACGCGAGCTGCTGTTCCGTGAACACGTGTCATCCTGCCGCCATCTGTTAACTGTGGCTTTTGGTGAGCGCTCTCGTGAGCCCTGCTGTGGGCCAACTTAGGCCTGAAGGGGTGTCGGGGAGTGATGTCCTTCAGGCTGCTGTAGGCCTGTCATGAATCAAATATTCTCATGCCGTATGCGTGGATACCTGCGCATTTTTTGATGGATTGCATTCGTAGGTGTCATATGCGAATCCGCGAATGTCTATAGTATGATACCCGCAAACACATCCGCGTCCGCAGCTGTGCAAAAAACATTCACATTGCTGGAATCATTTTTGAATTACGTGATAAACTAAGGAATTCTCGTCACTGTGGGATTCGCCGTGTCGCTTTACATGATTTCATGTTTTTGTGTCGCACCTGGTGTTTACAAAGTTTTTAATAATTTAAAATCGATATTATATGACATCTTAAACTTTGAATTAATGAGATAGATTAAAGAAGAGTATTATTCTTAACGTGTTTTGATCCATCAAATGACGAAAATTGAATTTCAGCTTCGAAATCGGACCAATTCTTTTGAGCGCAGGTCAGAACCCTTCGGATGCAACATCTGCACGTCGAACTTCCCTTGTTCATTTCTGTCTCGACTTCACGAAGTAGTTTCTCCAAACCTTGAATGATCGTTGCCTTGCATGTGTGGTTAATGGATTCCATCTCTCTCCAAAACCCAGTAATCGAGATGGCTGAGGCCCAGCCTATGGGCGGACCATGGCTGGTTCGTTCGACGGCTCATTAATCGCTCTGGAAATTTGTACGATAAAAATGCGAGACAGTCGTTGGAGCGGTAAGCAGGAGCACCATCCTCTTGATAGTAGACAGCGTAACAGTTGATGCCGAAATGTACCTCAATCTTCTAAAGGAGAAATGATGGGCAGCTGTTAGGTTGACGGAATCTTACTACTAGTGTTTTTGCTGTTCTATGCTCCACGCCTAATATCATCACACGTCTGTGCCAATGAGTGGCCCCGACAGAGGACTGCAACTAATGCGCCAGGACTGACCCAAGTTGCACTAAGACTGTTACGAGTTGCACTGGGACTGTTACGAGTTGCACTGGGACTAACTCGAGTTTCACTGGGACTTACTCGAGTTTCACTGGGACTAACTCGAGTTTTCCTGGGACTAATTCGAGTTTCACTGGGACTAACTCGAGTTGTACTGGGAGAAGCTCGAGTTGCACTGGGACTAACTCAAGTTGCACTGGGACTAGCTCGAGTTGCACTGGGACTGGTACGAGTTGCCCTGGGACTAACTCGAGTTGCCCTGGGACTAACTCGAGTTGCACGGGTCTAACCCGAATTGCACTTGGATGGAACTGTCATCAAGCTGACAGTTCTTCTCATTCCAAAATGATTTTTTTTTTCAATCTTTTCGGTATACCTATTCCCCATTTTATCCTACTTAGACCCATGCCCACGTCCCCCTGCCTGTGTTGGCCTGACGACGGTGGCTAGTTGATCTAGCGGTGGTGGGGAAGGGGACAGCTCATTGATTTAACCTCTGCAAAAATACCAGGAAGATATTTAAAGGGTGTTTTTCTCTTAAGATAATGGTCATTGACAATTATGCTAGGCTTAAGAGAAAGGAACACATTGTTAACAGTTTACGGAACAATCCCAATCCCCTCAGAGATTTTTCTAAACCTAAACCTTCTAAACCTCAAACCGAACACATAGCCTGTCCTAACCTACCCTAACCTAACCTAACCTAACCTAACCTACCACAACAATGCACACTGTTATCATCACTTGCTGATCCGTCTTTCCGTATCTAAATTGTAGATACGCGGTACAGTTTAACTACGTGCAATTTACATTTCACCTACAGTTGATGCTACTCGCGCATGTCAAGTTTGGAAATGTGCTGAGTAGATGGATCGAGACATGTCAACATTGAGCAGGTTACTGTACAGCTCTGACGTCAACCTTGGATGGGTTACTGGACAGCTCGGACGCCAACCTTGGACAGGTTACTGGACAGCTCTGACGCCAACCTTGGACAGGTTACAGGGCAGCTAAACCTTGAACAGGTTACTGGACAGCTTTGACGTCACCTTGGAAAGGTTACTGGACAGCTCTGACGTCAACCTTGGACAGGTTACTGGACAGCTCTGACGCCAACCTTGGACAGGTTACTGGGCAGCTCAACCTTGAACAGGTTCCTGGATAGCTTTGACGTCACATTGGAAAGGTTACTGGACAACTCTGACGTCAACCTTGGAGAGGTTAATGGACAGCTCTGACGTCAACATTGGACAGGTTGCTTGACGGCTCTGACGCCAACTTTGGACAGGTTACTGGGCAGCTCTGACGTCAACCTTGGAGAGGTTACTGGATAGCTTTGACGTCACCTTGGACAGGTGGCTGGACAGCTCTGACGCCATAATGCCGGTGTGACGTCCACTCCAACAGTAATAATCACTTCATAAAGAGGCCAAATTATTTGTGTTATCTAATATAGGCGTTTAGATTGACGGCCGAATGCTATTGATGTATTTCTTATAACTTTTAACACAATTTGTGCTCAGGATAAATAAATGTAATGCAATTCGATCTAAATGAACTGCTGGTCAAATCTGCTTTCAAGGAAAAGTGAAACTGCCCAGCACACCAGCCCAGACCATTCGTCTTTGACGAAGTAACCGGCGTTCATACCCGCATTGTTTGAGAGGTCATTTTTGAACAGATGTTGAACCTGATTTCAAGTTCCCAAAGATGACTCGGCCCTGCAATACACAACTGAACTTTAGTACTAATAGCAATACACAACTGAACTTAAGTACTAATAGCAATACACAACTGAAGCCCCAACTCGTTCCCATCCTCCTCCTCCTTGTGCAAGCCATGCTTAAATGCTTTTCTTGAAACAGTGATTATCCCTTCGAACTGCACTCAAACACTGCGTAAATATGTAAAAGTAGCAAAAAGTATATTATATTCAATGTTTAACCAATCATAAAATTGCTACCGCTTGCACTTCATGCATACAAGATTCAGGCTCACGATTGTTTGTTCGTGTTAACCATGAATACTCCGCTAGAATTAGAGGTAATTCAGTACCTACGTATCAACCTTTGTCAATCACCCAGCATGTCGTGTCCTATGGGCTCCGACGGTGAGGCATAAATTGCCTTCATCACTTGAAGAATTTACTACTGCAACCAGTTTCGAGGAAGCATTGAAGCGACACCTCGTAGATTCTGATGATGAATTCTTATATGCTTTCCGACAATTTCAGTTTGGTTTGTAGATTTAACCGGTTCGATTTGATTGTCATCGTTCATTTATTTGCTGGTATTGCCATCCCAAACACTACCTGCAAGGCACATTTGGCTGATGAAAATTTCAATCTTTTTCTGTCAAAATATTTAGTTTGCTTGACTCTGAGTAAAACTGTTTGCTAATGATTGAAGGATTGACGGAAGGATTATAGTGACTGGTTGATATGGGTCCACATTCGGCTACTATTATGCTACTTACAAAAAATGTAAACTGGGTTGTGTTCGTGAGTTTGTGTTGATGTTAGTGTTTGAGCGGATGTGTGTAGGGATGTATATGTTTGGGTTTATAATGACTAGGAATTTTATGAGGGCATGACCTGCTGTACCCATACTGTGTATTTGTAAACATTGTGTACTAACAGATGATTTGATCTCATTCGATTTCCAATAATCGTGATAGCAACAGCGACCGACCGAAGGGTGATAGTACGGGACCTACAATAAGCAAATTGCTTATCATTGAGCTTAAAAAAAAATTTTTTCAGAGGTGGGAATAGCTCGATGGCTGAAGTTATGTCTCTCAATCGGGAGGCTTGGGTTCGTAGCCTGGGAAATTCTCTGACGTCTCGGCAAAAGTTTCCTAACATCATAAATTGTCTCTTTCATTTAGATGATTAGTATGAAAAATTACGGCCTAAATCAATATTGCTAACTAACACAATATTACTATGGTGATCAAACGTTAAAACGTTCGATAATGGTAAATATTAAGCGGGTATGACAATAGGCATTTGTGTCCACGCGCGGTTGATAGGATTCGATGCACAACAAGATTGTTAGACGAAAATTTTTGATAAACTGAAAGTGTGTCTAGTTTCACACTCCTCAGCTGTACATTATGTTGTGTCATGATTGACGGCACAACCTGTCTTTGGCATTATGTTGTGTCATGATTGACGGCACATCCTGTCTTTGGCATTATGTTGTGTCATGATTGACGGCACATCCTGTCTTTGGCATTATGTTGTGTCATGATTGACGGCACATCCTGTCTTTGGCATTA
>SDVV010035371.1:0-11068 GCA_016164225.1 Gammarus roeselii
ATAGCTGTTTGCACAAAATTGCAATCGTATTATCAAGTTTCACACACTTTAATTGTATTCGACTTAACGACTGTTACGAATGCTTGTGAACGGTCTATACAACTCGTGTAACTATTTTTTGATTAAGTCGTCACCTGCTATATATATTATTTTTATCTGCTAGCAGAGAAGGACTTTTAGTGACTGTTGGATTCATTATGAAAGAGACACGGACGATAAACATAGGCGCTTTAAACACTTTTGAAAGATAACCGCCTGGTCAAGGGGCCATCACTGGAATGATATATTCCCCTCAATGTTTGCTTGGTGCGGCCGTGGGTGTGTTTATCAATCGAGTCACTATTGTTGTAATGGAAAATTCCTGCTACTACGGCAATTCCCGTCACATCAGAGTGACGGGGATGCGGGCCTCTTTAGTGCTGATTATGCTAATTCTCAAAATATATTCATAATTAAGTAAAATTAGATTCGTGCCTCCATTTCCCGTCATTGAACCATTAGTGCCGGGAAACAAGTATTGGCTTCCCAAATTGACTGAATTGTCCGATAAAAAAATTCGAAATCCCAACTTATCTTATTTGTTGTTTGTAATAATCGATACGGCTGTTATTTGTTATATTGAAAATATATTCGTTCTATTGAAAATATATTTTCCAGAAGGAAGAAAGTCCGTCGCGACTTAACACTTCATGGGTGTGATGCAATAAATAACGTGGTGGATCTCAACATTTACTCCCATTCTGACTCGACCTTCCTAATTCTCCTGTTGCTTATCACTGATTGCGTGTGACGGGCAGACAGACAGACGGAGAAACGAGACTCTTTGTACAATGTAGTTTAGAGATTAGTTCAAAAGAATGCATGTGTTGTATTGATTCATGATGAAATTTAGCTATATCAGGATTTGAATTTTTGTTTGAATAAAATGAAGTTTTGCCAGCAATTATCGGTACCGCTACCGGCGGTATTTATTAAGAGTGGTACCGGTACTGCCCACGCCTGTTATATTCTCCGCTCTTACTGCTGCTGGTACTGCCGTTACTTTGGAACTACAGCCTGCCGCTTAACAGTCATAGCTCAGTACCAACACGCGTACAGTCTCGGCCCCTCCGATTGTCTCGTAGCTGCCGAAGTTGAGGGATCAATCATCTTTGCTACAGGAATTGTACAAGCCAGGCTGAGGGCGGTAGCGAGTAAGGGATCTGCATCGGGAATTAATCTCCAACTTCATAAGTGGTAAGGCTTGACTGGTCTTATGGTGTGATGTGTAGAGTGTAATGTTGGCGGTGGGTGTAAATAGACCAATGCACTTCAGTTGTTGTGAAAGTAACTATCAAAACTTCATAATTTTTTTCCCGATACTTACTTTCGTGAATGGATGCGCCTAGAAGAAGATAGAAAGGCATAACATTTGAAATACTGATAGTTTCCCCCGCCCGGTTGGCTCCGTAATCGTTTCCCTCGCCCGGTTGTCTCCATGATCGTTTCCCTCGCCCGGTTGTCTCCATGATCGTTTCCCTCGCCCGGTTGTCTCCATGATCGTTTCCCTCGCCTGGTTGTCTCCATGATCGTTTCCCTCGCCCGGTTGTCTCCATGATCGTTTTCCTCGCCCGGTTGTCTCCATGATCGTTTCCCTCGCCCGGTTGTCTCCATGATCGTTTCCCTCGCCCGGTTGTCTCCGTGATCGTTTCCATCGCCCGGTGGTCTCCGTTCTTTTCTAGTTCATTGTCTGTCTCCCTTGTCGCCCATACATTTGTAAACGACTTAAGAGAAGATCGTGTTCTAAAGTCGTTACGGAGGCATGACTGCTGCCACCGTCTTGCAGTCGCGCGCCCTTCATGTAAATGCTGTTTTGTGCTATTATTTCGGTATCGAATTATTTTGGCCTCCTATTAGAGAAGCGGGTAACTTAATGACTAACTGCAGTATGATGGATGTCATCGGTTCCAGGATTGGTATACCGTCTTTCTAGTCAGCTTCACAAGGATCAGGACAAGACATTACAAAGAGCACTTGCACCAGACACGAACACTAAATTACCAAGAACACTAGTCAATGCAAACGTATACAAACTTACCAAGAGCACTAGCCAAGATAAACAAGAGCACTAGCCGAGATGAACAAGAGCACTAGCCAAGATAACAAGATCACTAGCCAAGATAAACAAGAGCACTAGCGCTAGAGAAGCGCTAACAAGAAAGAGATGTTTGTATGAAAAAAAATCACATCCAGACAAGCTAAACTAATATGAAAATAGCGTGCGAAAATGATCGATTTCTTCCTACCAGAACAGCCGGGCACGATCGGTACCTCAGCGCTGTCTAAGAAGTTTGAAGTAGGCTAACGATTTTTTTTAACAGAATATAAACAGCAGTGCCATTTTAAATGAGCAATAAATGATCCGCACAGAAACTGGTCGTGTCTTATTCGTAATTGAAATCAGAATCAAAATATGTAATTCGAAAAACGCGTTATCAATTTCTTCAGAATATGGTAGAAGCTGACACTACACCCCAGTCACCATCTTAAAGAATTATACCTCATCTGGCCTTTTAACAAATTTCCACATACCGTTTGACATGGCTTATCGTGGACTCTATTCAATCATATTCTCTGCAACCAATCAGTTGGAGTAAGAGCCAGTCAGAACGACTAATGATTGTCCGAGGGATGCTTTATTCTATTCCAGTAATGGGAACTTTTGCTCAAGTCATTTTTGGTCAGGCCGAAAGAGAGTCCAGGAAAAGTGTGGCGCCAATTAGACGCTCTCTAACACCACTACCCATGATGAGCTGATCAGAGGGACAGGGAAGAGGGTCTGACAATGGTTGGTTGGGAGAGCAGAGGGCCGTGAGCCTCTGATGAGCTGATCAGAGGGACAGGGAAGAGGGGCTGGCAATGGTTGGTTGGGAGGGCAGTGAGCCGTGAGCCTCTGATGAGCTGATCAAAGGGACGGGGAGGAGGGGCTGACAATGGTTGGTTGGGAGAGCAATGAGCCGTGAGCCTCTGATGAGCTGATCAAAGAGACAGGGAAGATGTGCGGCTTGTCAGTTGGGAGAAAAGAGAGATATGGATGAGGGACTCTGATGAGCTGATCAAAGGGACAGGGATGATGTGATGACAACGGTCAGTTGGCAGTGCAGAGTGATGAGCATGAGGGCCTCTGATGTGCTGAACAAAGGGACAGGTTGGATGTGATAGCAACAGTCAGTTGGGAGAGCAGAGTGACGGGGATGCGGGCCTCTTTAGTGCTGATTAAAGTTAGTGGGGAAGGTGTGCTGACAACGGTCAGTTTGGAGAGCAAAGCGATATGGGATGCGGGCTTCTGATAAACTGATGAAAAGGACACGGAACAGATGCTGACAAAAATTTGCTTCTTGCCATCGCGATGAAGCTTTCCTTAATATGATGAAGTTTATCAACGCCGGGTGTTCATCCATCTCAATCCTCAACCTGCGGTTTACCACACTCTGACTGATGCGATCAATTCTCAAAGTACAACATTCATACATTTATTCTTGTGGTTGGAAAACGCATCATGAAACAATGTTAACGAAACGCGCGTGAACAAACGACCATTAAGAGGAATTCAAATATAATCTTTTCATTGGTCAACCGTTGATTATTCAGTAAAGAAATCATTTAACCATCAGACTGGAGAAGTAATTGAAAGTCAATGTAGCGTTGAAGATCAACAATAAATTTCATCCGTTTCGCCTCTCTTGATCTACGTTACGAATCATTAAGACGTTGCAACTCGATAAATAACAGCGTTGCCAGGGGCTGTCGGGGCTCAATTAGAAGAGGGCTGGAAGTAATACTGAAGTGACATTATGTATAGCGAGAGCCAATGTAGGAGAGGTGAACTTCATTGACCAACTTTCCATTGATCGACCTATGGCAATGAAGGATTTCGATGAAGATGTTGGATACGCTGCTAAAATGGCATCTGTGGAATTTATTCATAAAGCGTGATCTCTGAGGATGCAGCATTGCGATGACACGAAGCCTTTCTGCTTGTGTTAACAATTGCAGACTGAGTGATACTGATTGGTTTCTTAGAAATAGCCACATTTCACTTCATATTCGAAGACTCCTACACATATGTATAGCAGGAGCATTATCCTGCGAGCGACTTTTTTTTTTAGGAGCCACTCCTGCCAAAGTGGGTCATAAGCCGAGCCCGTGAAGTACTCTTTAGAGACATCCTTTAGGACGTCTTTGGCCGTCATTTCACAGCTCCAGCTTCCGTCTCAGAGTCTGACTCCAGTCTGGGGAACTCTTCCCACTAACTGGATGCCTCTAATGTGTCTTTCCGCGTCCATTTCGGCCGGGCCAGCTCATAGTGATTAGCACTTCATGGGCGGCGGAAAAAAGGGGGCGGAGGGGGGGATGAGGCGGGAGATAATAGTTACGAACACGGACGCCCATTGACAGGAAATGTATTGGCGAAATGTCATCTTCTTGGGATTGAATTTACCAGAAGTATGAAAGTGGACAACTCTAACCCAGTCGAAGATCTCTAGAAATAGTTATAAGCGATGAATGGGAACGAACATGCTCCAACGGTTAGGTAGTCCAATAAGATTCCACGATACCAAGTTTCCAATTCAGAAAGACTCGGGTCATTCTGACGCCAGGCTGACACAAGAGCAATGAAAGGTTCGAAGAAAAACATGGTGATAGATGAGCGATGCAGACAAAAGGCCGAATCCTCAAGAAAGGGTCCGGTCAACTGAATTGAAAGGCGACGCTCTATCATCGGCCCCTCATTGTAACGTAACAACGGGTGGGTGGTTTCAACAGCCCCCATCGCGACTAGCTTGATAGGCAGATTTCCGTGGGTTAGGCAACTTTCTCCACCAGTTAGGAACATCCAAATTTTTACTCCGTTGATTCTTCTGTAACTTTATTTCAAGTTACTAGTTATTCCCGACCTGTTCTTCCTCGTCAGTGAGGCTAAGTTTCCTCCTCAACTCACAAAGGTATTAGGAGGCCCTCAGCTCTGGTATTACGCCTCCTCTGCAGTTGTGATAATTGGTCCCACGCCAGCAAAGGCAACTCGAGGCCGATTAAGCAACTTGGAATGGCCTTGCGTTACTAATTTCGAGCTCACAAGTTCTGGTTGGAGCAGAGCTTCAGCTGAGTCTGCCTTGAATGGAATAATAGTCAATCGGTGACGTCAAATTGCTGTCGTTGATGATTTTCATTTGCATTCAAAATCAATTCGAGGTGGTTGGTTAATAGGTACCATACATACTACCCAAACACCCTTTGAAATCAAGAGAAATGAGTAGTGCCAACGTCACCCAACGCATTCAATATTATTCGAATCCCACCGGCGTTGCTGCAGCCACCGCCAGCATGTTGCTGTTTATAACCACACTTCCTTGTCAAGTTGCAATGCTGGCACACGCTCTCCCAGTGTTATTGATCACTGAATAGTGAAGAACGCTTCTCGAAGGTTCCCAGCGTGTTTTATGAGCTTTGTTCGTGGTGATGTGATTGTACTCCCTGACAGTTATGTGCTGGATCACATGCTGTAGAATTGGATTGCACACGATTTGTCATCTGCATCACATTAAATAGTCAATGAAATTTATAAGCAATTTCTGGGATGAAATTTGTGAACCAGAAGAATGACGGGCAGGAATATTCAGAGTCGTGTTCAACCGACTAATGAATGTATTCGGTTTCGTTCAACATGCGGAAAGAAATTAATAATTGAACAAGTCTCTTTCATAAAAGTGGGTAAATGTGAAACATTATCTGCTAGGTCATAAAACAAAATGGTTTGAATGAAATAGTTAAATCAAACATTGGAATAGAACGCATGTTAATGTGTTCTCAATGATTTGAATACCATGCTGACAGAAGACTCCAGAGTCTGGTCAATTTGTTAACGCCGATCGATGGAGTCAGATAAGCCCTACCACAGCCAAGCGGTCTTTCAGACTCGTTTACCTTTCCAAGAACCTGAGATAATGACATCAGAAGTCAGCAATTCAAAAGCATATGGCTGCGATGAGACTCACTCACTGTTGGAGGAAAACCTACACAATTGTTCTGCAAGGCACCACAGGCACCCACAGGCGTTTAGTTCAAGAGATTTTCCTATCTGTTTCCGTGTTGTATAATGAGTTACTAAAGTAACGAGTTGTATTTCATATTCTAGACTATTGTTCAAAGTAGTGTAAATTATAGATACTACATTTTTGATCACACAGTGAATTTTCATAAGTGTATAAAATTTATATATTTAAGGATTCAATTGAGAGGGAACCGGTGGCATGTAAAGTAGGTATTAGTAAACCATTTCGTGTTATTTTGTTTTCGGGGAAGTAGCTTGTACTACATGACTGTGTTTAAACCAAGAAGGTTGTATATGTGGAGGCGGCACAGCTAGTTGTATGAACGCTAGCGAGTGATGCCCAGCCACCGGCCACAGCCACATGGCGGCCGCCATGAGGAGGGCAGGAATAGTGAAGTATAGATAGGTGGTAATTCATTATTTGCGCTCTAACTCTTGAAAGCAGAAGTCGATTCTGTCATGGGACACGCCAGGATTGAGGGAAACACAGACCTTGCGAAGGAATTTGGTTTCATCTACTTAGAACAACACATTGTTATATGAGAGTCTATTGAGTAAGAGTAGTAGTTGCTTCCATGTTCCACCGGAGTCCCAACGCGAAGTTAATGCAGACTCCCCCGTAAGGCGGTCGAGTCCATTGAATAGCATCAATTTTTAGAAAATTGCCGACTCATGGTGTTCTTTAGTTGCTGTACATTCGAAGTATTGTTTTTCGCAGCATTCAAGTATCTTACTTTAGAAACAATACATTTTATCAGAAGGCACACGTGATTTTCCACAGGATTACAATTTGAAATAAGGCATTTGGTCGTATGTGATTGTAAATTAAAGTTTCATACAGGGACAAGTCGTGTGTATCCGGCTCGATGCACGAAAAGACGATGGGCTTCCGTACAATTATGATTTCAATTTTTATTCGAGATCCATGTAGCTACAGTATTGTGCAATGTCCTACAAAAATTGTGCTATGAAAAATACACAGAGGTGGATCATGCACAAGTTGGTTTAGAAGTAAAAAAAATCAGTACCTCGGGGATAATTATTAACTTCATCTTATACTAATTCCGGAAATTCAGGCAAACGTGTTCCATTAAACATATAAAAGACTAAACGTTCTTTAGTGTTAACGCTGGACCCACACAAGAATCGTCTATGTTAACTAATAGATCTCGATTTTTAAGCAATAAAGTGATGGGTTTTCCCGAAAATGCAGAGAAAGCTATTTAGTGGTCTATTATAAGAAATATTCAATGCGACGTCAATGTTTCATTCGCGATGCATTTTCAACGAGTCTTGCAATTTGACGAGAAGCATGTGGTTACCTCGCCGATACACTCAATCTAAGCACTGTTCTCTCTCCAAATTGATGATTTGAACGATGAAGAAACTCAATATCAACTGTTTTGTAAGTCTTTAATGTTTTTACCCAAGAAAAGTGGCTACGGTGTTATAAGTTCGCCGCTCACAGCAGCTGAAGACACTGAAAAAAAACGTCATCATAGTGATATCTTCCCTCTCCGTTTATTTCAATGCATTGCCGCGCGCTGGGTTGCCCCTCCAAATGGCTTTCGGCCAGCCGGCAGCCAGTCCAACATGCTTACCTTACGAGCGGCTGTGCCGCCTCCATCTATCCAACCTCCTTGGATTAAACCCTTCCTGTCATGGGAAAAAACATTAGGCTTGCCAGAAAGTTTCATCTAGTCCATGACTTTACGCACGTGGAACTCACAATGAGTTAATTCCCCGTCACACGGCAACGTTGGCGGGAAAAGACACTAAGGGAGAAACAGTGTATTCTCTTGCACGAGTAGGTTTGATCCTGAACGTCTCATGCTTGAGTGACACTGAATATTCAATACCTCGTCCACGGTGATATTGAAGTACATAGTAGCTGCTTAAACCTAACGTGTAAAATGGTCAGAATTGAACCATTGCAATGATTACATTTGTATGTTTTCTATGTATCGACAATCGATCCGTCCTTTTCCTCTTATGGTTGTAAATGTTAGGACCGTTATTTTAAGTTCATTCGATTCTATGACATAGATAACAAATAATGCATCGTTCGTATTTTTACTAAAACTTTGTGCCCAAATAACCAGGAACCGGACGTTGACAGGAAAATGAATGGCGCAATATAGCAGCCGGGGTAGGCTGTGATGGCGCAATATAACAGCCGGGGTAGGCTGTGATGGCGCAATATAACAGCCGGGGTAGGCTGTGATGGCGCAATATAGCAGCCGGGGTAGGCTGTGATGGCGCAATATAACAGCCGGGGTAGGCTGTGATGGCGCAATATAACAGCCGGGGTAGGCTGTGATGGCGCAATATAACAGCCGGGGTAGGCTGTGATGGCGCAATATAACAGCCGGGGTAAGGTGTAGTAGAAGTTGTTGCTTCACTTTTCCACCGGAGTCCCAACGCGAAGTTAATGTAGAATCCCCCACAGGGCAAATGAAGAGTGGCAAAGTAGGTGCAGCGTAGATTACGAGCAGGTTCAACGCAGATTTCGAGCAGTTCCAACATAAACACAGTAGATCTGACACAGCTACAAAGTAGGTTCAACGTAGATACAGAGTAGGTTTACCGCATAGTTACCGAGTTAATTCAACGTAGACACAGAGTAAGTTCAACGCAGATACCGAGGAGGTCTCTGCGCTAGCAATTCTTTTTATTTTTATTTCTACTCAAACATTTTGGGGGTGAAGTGGGGTGGCAGAGGTGTCTCGGGTCCCATAAGAGCCCGACAAATCCAGGAAGGTCCCCCAAGTCCCCCGAGCTCTCCGGGTCCCCTTGTCTCAGCTCATCTCGGCTTGTCTCGAATCACCTCGGACAGTCTCAGCTCGTCGCGCGACCAACTCGACTTGGCTCAACATGTTTCGACTGATCTCGACGCACCTCGACCAGCCTCGACGCGACCCTTGTCCTCTGCGCCAGTAATCCGTGGACTGCAATGGGCAACTGTTCTACTCAAGCATCTCACATATATACATTTTTCTGTGCATGGGTTTTACAGCGTGAGGAGGGGAAGCCAAGGGCGCTAGGGTTAAGAGGGGCCTCAAACGGGTCCCAAAGTTTCTCAAGGGGTTTTCTAAGGGTTCTAAGGTTGTCCCAAAAGGCTCAGGAAGGGTCTAAATGGATCCCACCAAATTCTCCAGGTCTTCCGAGTCCCCCGGGTTCCCGAAAACCCCGGGTCCCTCAAGTTCTCCGGGCCATGCGAGCACCACCCCCCCACCCCACTCCCGGGTCACCTAGTCTCAGCCAGCCTCGACTCGTCTCGACTCATCACCCCACCAGTCTACTCGTCTACCTCGCCTCAACCTGCATTGACTCGCCTCGCCCCTCCACGCACAGTGCCGTTCAAGACTTTCGCTCTCTAAGATCAACGTGAACATTATTTTACCATTTAACCATCAAACGCCTAGCTGTTTACAAGCATTTATTAGGCGCCCAGGGAGAGCGCAAATTCTCCCACCGTAGGTTGAACTAGACTAACTAACACACCACATAGTCCACCTAGGGCCCCTGCGGGCGTCCAACGATACACAATTCTATTTGCAGTAAAAAATAAATCACCATGAAAAAAGGGCAGAGAAAAATAATCTAGAGCCCAAGCAAGAAGACTGTGATAGATCCGACACAGAGTAGATCTAACACAGATACAAAGTAGGTTCAATGTAGATACATAGAAGGTTTAACGCATCGTTACCGAGTAGGTTCAACGTAGGCACAAAATTGGTTCAATGCAAATACCGAGTAGGTTTCTGCGCTAACAATTTTTTTTCTCACTCAAGCATTTTGGGGTTGGAGTGGGGTGGCAGAGGTGTCTCGGGTCCCAAACGAGCCCGACAAATCCCGGAAGGCCCCCCAAGTCTCCGGGTCCCCCGAACTCCCCTGGTCCCCTCGTCTCAGCTCATCTCGGCTTGTCTAGAATCACTTCGGACAGTCTCGGCTCGTCGCGCGACCAACTCGACTTACCTCAACATGTGTAGACTGATCTCGACGCACCTCGACCTGCCTCGACGCGACCCTTGCCTTCTGCGCCAGTAATCCGTTGACTGCAATGGTCAACTGTTTTACTCAAACATTTCACATATATACATTTTTCTGTGTATGGGTTTTACAGCGTGGGAAGGGGGAGCCAGGGGTGCCAGGGTTCAGAGTGGACTCAAACGGGTCCCAAAGTTTCTCAAGGCGGTTCTTGAGGGTCCTAAGGGTGTCCCAACGGGCCCCCCGAAAGGGTCCCAGTGGATCCCCCCAAATCTTCCTGGTCTTCCGAGTCTCCCGGGTTCCCGAAACCCCGAGTCCCTCAAGTCTTCCGGGCCCCGCGAGCACCCCCCCCCACTCCCGTGTCACCTATTCTCAGCCAGACTCGGTTCGTCTCGACTCATCACCTCACCAGTCGACTCGTCTCCACTCGCCTCAGCCTACCTCGACTCGCCTCTTCCCCTTCACGTACAGTGCCGTTCAAGATTTTCGCTCTCTAAGATCAACGTAAACATTATTTCATCATTTAGCCATCAAAACGCCTAGCTGTGCTCGGGCATATATTAGGCGCCCAGGGAGAGCGCAAATTCTCCCACCGTAGGTTGGACTAGACTAACTAACACACCGCATAGCCCGCCTAGGGCCCCTGCGGGCGTCTAACGATACATTATACTATAAACAATACAAAATAGATCATCAAGAAAAAAGAGCAGAGAAAAATAATACAGCCCACGAAATAAGAAATACTAAAATACTAAAATAAAGTGTTAATGATCTATAAAATTAATAATCATCCATCTAGCCCAAGGGTAAGCTGTAATGGCGGAATATAGCAGCCGGGGTAAGCTGTAATGGATCAATATAGCAGCCGGGGTAAGCTGTAATGGATCAATATAGCAGCCGGGGTAAGCTGTAATGGATCAATAGAGCAGCCGGGGTAAGCTGTAATGGATCAATATAGCAGCCGGGGTAAGCTGTAATGGATCAATA
>SDVV010035372.1:0-11068 GCA_016164225.1 Gammarus roeselii
GTGTGTGTGTGAATACTCACTGCATGTAGATGTAACTCTAATCCGGGCCCCAGGGTTCACAATGCGATGTAGAAATGTTTACTGATATCTATACAGGCGACAATGAATGCAATTTATGCCTGTGT
Source organism: Gammarus roeselii (assembly GCA_016164225.1). Classification (NCBI taxonomy): domain Eukaryota; kingdom Metazoa; phylum Arthropoda; class Malacostraca; order Amphipoda; family Gammaridae; genus Gammarus; species Gammarus roeselii. Next base: position 126 of record SDVV010035372.1, read on the forward strand.
GTTTGAAAGACAGCACTTCTCTCGAGTTAACCTTCCGCAGCCTCAGCCAATATGGCTGCAAAAGCTGGCCCTTTTCCTCTAACCTATTAAATCCATTGCTGTGGATGAATAGTGACCTGATCCCGCGGTCTTTGTTCAAGGAAAGCAACGAGTTTGTGTAGCGCCTGATCCCGTAACAGACCCGAGACGGGGGGTCATTTGCATAATTTAAATTGAAGGACAAAAGGTCAAGCCGAAATAACTACTCTGCGAATAATTAAAGACAGTTGGCAGAAGTGACGGCAATCTCATCCAGGCTCTCATATTGGAAACGAACGAACGTTTCACACTTGTCTCAAACACGCCGTCCGCTCACAATCTCATTGATAGTAATTTATGAGTCCAAAAAAATACCTGATCGTTCCCCTGGAGTCATCCGATAGCAACAACGACCCAATATCGATTTCTTTCTCTTCTCCTCACCGTTTCAAAGCTGTCTTCTCCCAAACCATCTCACTTTGGCAGCAATGCGATCACATTGATATAAGGGCCGACGAAAGAGAAGAAAAATATTCACAGCTTTTTAAAATCCCTAGTTAATGTATTCAAATGGGCGTCCTGCACCGGACCCCGGGGAGTGCTACGGGTGTCATTCAATTTGGCGGACGCGATGCGTCGAGCCCCTCCCCCTCGCTCTCTCGGTATTTTTAGACAAATCGACGCTCCGCTGTGCTATTGAGCAGGCACTTCACTGCAAATGTAATGCCCCAACATCTGACGATTATTGTTGAAGGCCTCGAAGGGTGGACGGATGCCCCCTCCCCTTTACCCCCGATTCGCTCCCTTCACCGTACTGCCCTGGGTGAGGGAATGATCCACGACCCTGTTAGATCAGTACCGTCATTTACCGACTGGTGCAAGTGATAGGGACGAAGGATATTCGGGGTCTTGTGTTTAGCTCGGTTAAACGGTTTGTTTGTGCCACAAGGATTTTTAAAATCTTTAGATCATTGATAAGAGAATGACACGACCATCAGCACCAGCTCTGTTGCACGCAGTGCAGATGCTACTTAGAAGTTTGATACATTTATCAAACCTCTCGCATGTAAAGTACCAATATATTCATCAACCCATTACATGGCATGTGTGCAAGAAATAATAACTCTATCGTAGACGCGATATTTCTTGTCGGTGATGCGCATCAGTACCTATGGACAAGTCATCTCCAGTAACAACTGTCATACCTTATTATCATACATCATTGAATATTACACCTCTGGTCCGTCTTTCAGGTGTATAACAATATTTATTATCCCAGCTGGATATCTCACCTCCTCTGAGAGCTGGCCTTAGCTGTGCCGGCTCAGTTTCCCATCTGTTTCCTGCTGGGTCTTGGTCCAGAGCGTGACGCGCATGGGCCACAACACGACAGGAAGCCCAGCAACTGGACCCTCAGTACTCTGGACACTGTACCCTTCAATGGACCAATACACCAACGGTCTCTGTACAAAGACGCCGCCGCCACCGCATTTGGTCTGCATGGATTGTAAAGCGATTGCTTTTTAGACCCCTTCATTTGATTGTGAGATTTGTGGCATCACAAGATGGTGTGCTTTTGCCTTATGTCTTCGGACGTTCACTGAACAGATGTCTTCAGTTGACCTCAATGTTTTATGTTATGGAACAACGGAGTTAGTTTATAAATGATTGAATGTGTTATCCTTCTCTGAAATCCATTTGCATGTTTACATGTACTAATAAGGTCAATTGAAAATCGTAAAAATTATAATTTCAAACTTTGCCCCTCCGGGTGGATTAATGCACATTCACGACGTCTCGAATTAACAATTCTAATAAAAACCAATTCTATATACACTATACCGATAAATCGAGAAGTGAAAATGATGAGAAAACAACTCAAATCATATGCCATTGGAAGAACTGCCATCAAAATTAAATAATGAAAGACATTGAATGGATAAGATATGTTTACCTGGTTTCCAGGACCGCGGGATTATGTCATCTATTGCGATCCGTTTCGCTGCCTTGGGCCCCACTTACGGAGGAAGGGGGCTCCGTTCCAGCAAACAAACTCGAATAGTAATCAATAGGTCATTGAGAAAAGATTCTCCTTCCTGCAGCCAACCCGTCGCATGTTGGCTAACAATGCATACATTACGCTGGAGAATACGACCCAATGGGGAGCAGCGGCCAAGGCTGAGAGGTGCCAGGAGGGAGATAACTATTGCGCAGACTGTAGAGGCAATAAGAAGGGGTGACGAGAGCAGTTTATAGACGCTATGCAGGGCGCATATAGCAATTTGTAGGGGATAAATAGGAGCACAAGTGTTTGTGATAGCAGTAAATGCAATTAAAAGAATAATACATTATAACATGGAACTTGTAGCTAATATTTGAATACATGTTGAACTCCTGAAAGAAAAATATCTAAAAACTGAAAGGTGTTTAATTATTTAAGAAAAACAAAATATCTTTATTACGGTAGTATGTATGTAAGCTTTGTAAATTGCTTGTGCACACATATATGTTGAATGAATAAAATAGTTCACAACATGCGGTGAAATCATTTGTGCTGTGAAATGATACCATTCTATGAAAAGCTATAGAATAGAATCACTTGCTTTACATATCATCAATTATCATTGTCATAATAATATAATCATTACCAATATCCAAGCATATAATAATAACACAAATCCGACCAACACATAACTTTAAGCGGCAGTTTTTGAGGCCATCCAATTACTACTAATCACGCTAATTACTACAAATAAGTCGCTCCGTGACAAGCCGTGTCTTCAGGAGAGGAAGTAAAAAGGTCGATGCGACTGTAGCGTGTCCGACGCGAACCCCTACTGCGGTCCCATGTTACAACGTGGGACCTCTGCTTCTCTTCCTTCTTCTTCTTTGTCGTCTTCTTCGTCGTCGTCGTCGTCGGCTGATACATCGATCAACGCTCCCCTCCAGCAATCTTCCACAAGTTCATCCATCCATTGATGCTGTCCATCAATCGATCACTTAGTTGTTGATGTGTCCCAGGCAACGAGCACTCCTATTTTTCCGAGAAAAAGTGCGTGCATGGATTTTGGCGTAAGGAATCTGTCATAATGCATGTATGCACATGCGGGGGGGGGAGAGGGAGCTCCTCTATACGTCTATATCAATAGCATGCATATGGAGTGGGATCGAATGGGGGGAAACCGATCCGCGTTTCTTGTATTGGTTTTGCGCTACAGATGATTAGGGATGAATGACCTTGTAATGTTTATGACTGGCAAAAAGTACTCATACGGAAATATGTGCTAAAACGTGGATAAAGGCATGGAAATAAATTCGTATGAATTTGGTGAAATTTGCAGCAATGAAAAATAAATGTTAGTGCAATACTTGACAAGTATTGATGCATATGAGTATCTTGACAACCCCTTGCTCACAGACAAGAGCGTAGGCAGAATATTTGCAGGGTGAGGGAGGAGAGATTTTGCACTATTCATTGAATTACAAACAGGACTTGACCCTTTGAATTTTCCCTGTGCATATTTTTTTCGGACATTAAGTGGGGGGGGGTTCCCCCCGCCTTCCCCACCTCTTGGCTACTCCCCTGCCCACAGATCACGCGACTGGAAAAATATGTATAGAAATCTTCCAAGTAATTATTGAATTCGATCGCTAAATATCTGGAATTGGAATAATGCAGAAGATAAACATCCCCAAAAAATCGTTAACCAGTCCCATCAGGTAGCGTTGCCGACCATTCAATCGTAGAGCAAGCCTGTACTTGTGCACCCTCAAATCAATATAAGATAACACACAATTAGTGAGCAACGTAACCTACAATTTTCGCCGTATGATGACATATTTAATCAGGTAATAAATAGAATGTTACTCTTCCAATCAGTGGGGTTACAGAGCATGACAATGATGGATAACAACCAATCCAGAGCATATGTAGACGGGATTGAAGTTTTACGTGGACTTAGCTCTTCAATATTACATTTGACTAAGTTGTTGGTCATACAATATGTTGCCTTTATAATGTAATCGTTACATTGAATCGCTTGTTGTTGGCTCCGATTTTAAGCTGAGCTCAAATGCTTACTAAGAAGTTTGAACGTAAATCGGCACATGAACAGCTTATCGTGCCAATATCTACATGCATGTAATTATTGCATCCGCATTTACTTCTCTGACAAATTACAATTATAATGAACCTTCATATTCCTCTATGAAACTTTCCCTTCTGATCCTTCCGTGTGAAAAAATGATAAAGAAAGAGCACCAGGCTGCATCTACACTTATAAACAAGGTACGGATAAGAGACCCACGCTACTCCGTAGTTTCTGTTCGCTTTAGCCACAAGCAGCGAACACGACGCTACGCATAGCTTTGTTCAACGCCCCCCTGCCCGTGGGGAAGCTGATACCCCTATTGTTTACAACCGGGCGACCAGGAACTTGCAATTATCCCGGGAACATTGCGACCGATACCCGCACTTTCATCGGATTAGAAACGATTTAGCGACCCTAGCGCCGTTTCCAGCAGCCTCCTAAACTAGAGGGAACTCCCTCTGCTCTCCCGCCGACAACATGAGATAGCCTAAGCGACAGCTTTATTACGCTAAACTGTAATCCACACTGCAGTTTGCCGCGACCATCGCAGTCGTAGCTTTCACGGAGCCGCACGATCCTTCCCATCTTCATTTTTCGCTCTTTTTCTGCAAAACGTTCTTCACGAATGCACGGTTATCCCTTGCTGTTGTGCACGCAAATGAGGAAGCAGCTTTTACTTTCAGCGTTCGACACTTGATCGTGCAGGCGGTGAGTATTTCAATACAATACACTACTCCTAAGTATTGTATTGCAATACAATACACTACTTCTGAGCAGTGTATTTAAATATACTATTTCTGAGGAGTGTATTGAAATACAATTTACTACTTCTGAGTAGCGTATTTAAATATATTACTTCTGAGTAGTGTATTGAAATACAATACACTTCTTTTGAGTAGTGTATTGTAATGCAATACAATACACTACTTCTGAGTAGTGTATTGAAATACAATACACTTCTTTTGAGTAGTGTATTGTAATGCAATACACTACTTCTGAGTAGTGTATTGCAATACAATACACTACTTCTGAGTAGTGTATTGCAAAACAAATATAAAACTTGTTCTTACAGGAGAAACATACAGGAGAAACATTATTTGCTAGAAAAATGTACTATAAAGAATATGTAGGAAAAGGGTTCAATTGAATTGCCCACCTCATGTTGCCCATCTCATGATCAGTGATGGAGATCGAGGTGGTAAGAGGTGTGCGATGATCCTTCGTTGTTCCACGAATGCTAATCGTGTGGCAATCGTGTTATAATCGTTGAAGACGGACGATATGCGTGAGAAATGAGGAAAACGTCCTACATGGAGGAGAAGTGCCCACTGTAAGAGTTCTTAACTTTATATTCATGAATGCCATCACTACGTAACTGTTAAAACACGAAAGACGGGGTCGCCTTCCCTCACGACCCAGCCAAAGTTTCCGTTATGTGAGCAGCCAATGGACATAGTCGTCATGCGCATCGTGGTCATGCTCTGCCTCAACCTTGATGCAAACTGGATAAATATTTAACATTTAACAATATTTTTTCAGAAGATTTTTTTTTTTATGAAATCCTTAGAATAAAACACTCTTTCCACGAATTCGTACGCAGAATCTTTAGATTTAAGATATTATGACCCTTTCCCCTGATCGAACTGCAGTCAAAGTGGCCAATCAATATTTCTGTTTCATTTTGTACTCGATTATATTAAATAAAATAGTTCAAGAGAAATAATCCATCTTCTGAAATCCGATTCTTTCTCTCTTGAAAATGACACCATGTAACATAACACAGTAATATTATGAAAATCATTGGGTAAGTCCATGTGCTGAAAGCATGTACCATCTAAATTCAATCAGACAACGGCGTTTTCCTTTTTTTCAGATATCATCTTGTTCTTCATGATCGTCAACCCGAAATCGCCTATTCCCACATTCCAAATATTCCAGTCTTCCTTGTCACCAATCTTGGTCCTAACAAGCGCCAACACCGCGCGGTGATTTCTCTTTGACACATCAATTTGTAGTGCTCAAAAAGGCCATCCGCGGTGCCTGAATTTTAATCTTTTTTGCACTATCACTCCCAGCATTTCCCACTCATCTTTATTGTTTTTTAGCCGGCAATTGTCGACGCGCGATGTAGCTTTAGGGAACGGACGGACATCCATACGTTTATCTTTTACCAAAACCGTCAGGAGAGGTCCAGCCTTTCTCCTTCTCAAAACTTATTCCCCACCTCCTCCTCTTCCACCTCCTCTACCTCCTCTTCCTCTTCCATCACCTCAGTCTCCTTTTCTATATCTCCTCCTCTACCACGCCATCCACCTCCGCCTTTTCGTCCTCCTCCTCTATTTTCTCCACCTCCTCCTCGAAAGCCATTTGTCTCGGCGTCCACTGGTCCAGTGACGTCGTGCTCGCTCCGAACTTTGCAAGCGGTCATTACCGAGACCTAAGCTGACAGTGTCATTACCCGCCGCCATTACTCAAGGCTAGCGCAGAGGATGTGTCATCTCGCAGGATTGAATTCTGCTCAATTTAACCGTGGAAGAGTTTGCTCGGGTTCACTTTTTACGCCGCTGGCCCACGCAAGAGTTAGTCCATCTCCACTTACCATGGCGCCAGATGGTGCTTCAAGTCGGCCTTTATTTTATTGGGTAAAATTATGAGAATTGTTCTGTCTACACACTACATCAAATTTCCTACTACATCAAGGGTGAAAAGTTCGATGTTTTAACCATTAGATGACGATTTATTAAATCGTTTGATCTAGTGGTTGTTATTTCCCATAAGCATGATTACTGAGTTATAAGGATGGTAACAATTACCATGTTACATCTATTCAATAACCACTATATCATTGACAGAATGAGAACTCATGAGGTTTGAATCTTTTATTACCTAATGCATATGTCATCTAATTAGGTCGGGAGGTAAAAATTATGCATTTGTTAACGTCATGGGGTGGTACCTTTATTTTGATTTAAACAGTTCAATAGACTATTGTAATAAGATTGCACAGTTTAAATTGTATGATTTATTTTAGTTACGATAGGTTTTTAGTACATAACTGAAAACCTTATATGTAAGTTATTGAGAGTTTCTGAGGCCCCTCGTTATTAACTAACCAACCTTGTTGTTAACTAACCAACCTAAAAGACGTAAAATAATGATATCCAAATGAAAGTGGCCCAGACACAAACAGCAATAACACTAAGACAAGTCGATACCCGACAGTAAATGATCAGAGACTATTGTTATAAATAAAGAATTAAACTTCGATATAACTCAAAAGATATTGCACAGGTAAGTCTTCTGCTTCTAACAAGTTAAGAATGCAGGCTAGTTGAGATACAGTGTGAAAGTCATAAAACAACAGGTAAAAATTAGGGTTAATATGTTTAACTTATTCATTCCTAACTTAAAAGTTGAAAGCGAGACTTTAGGCGGTGAATAGAGAGTAGCGAGTTCTAGCACAGTTGAAGTGGGTATGAACATTTGTTGCGCAATGATTGTGTACATCCGATTATTTTCTAAATTATTTGAATAAATCCGAATCACGGTTCTTGCAAGATGTTTTGAATGTGTTGGTGGAAATTTGGAACTTATATTGATCTACTAATTTCAGGATATTCCGGGTTTTAAATGATGATTGCTATTAGAACAGTATCGAAAGTTAGTAAAAGCTTTGATAGATGTCTTTGCGCGTAAATATAATATCAGTTTTATTTTTATATGTTCCGCACCAAGCTACGACTTCGTAAAATATGATTGACTGGAACAGCGTGAAACAAAGTGTTTTGAGGAGAGATTAAGTGAAGATTTTATTTATTTTCATTTGCATGCTTTCGGATTTGGACAATTTAGATGATATGCTGTCAAGAGGATTTTTGAATGATACCTATTTATGAAAAAAACAAAGTAATTTAGATTCCTTTGCTTGATTTTTCGCCAATAATATATGCACTCCATTTATACTACATTGCCTCCGGTTCGGTTTGAATTAGGCCACTTATTATTTTTTTCAAGTACCTCGTCAATTGTGCCAGTTAATTCGTTTATGGGACGATGAGTTAACTACGTCATTGATAAAAGTTTTGAACAGAATGGACCCTAACACAGAACCCTGAGGAACATTATAACTAATATTGAGCATAATAGATTGTATTCCCTTCCTGGTAACATATTATTAGCTCACGGACAGATAATAACTCGTATATCAGAATACTTTTTTCAGATCCGATTCAAAGGCCTTCACAGTCACAGTCTTACGGAAGATTAGAAATAGGCTGGAATACTATGTATTTTGAAATTGTACTATTATGTACGTACTGCTGGGGATTGACAATAGCTTGCGTTGAACCTTTATTGGATCTGAAGCCATAAAGGTTCTTATGAATGATACTGTTTGCATTCGAGTAACGGAATATAGTAGTTTGTATGAAAAAAAATCATTTTTTTTAAATGAAGGTAAGAAAAGAGATGGTTCGATAATTTCCAGTATCAGACTTATCGAAGAGTTAGGAAAATGTTGTAGTATTTGGGACATGTTGGCGATAGGATTAGAGATAATATATTAGTTGATTTTTTTATGGAACTGATGAAGCAACTGGTGAGAGTTTAAATATTTTTTTTAGTGAGATGCCATTAAGGTAATGTAATTAGCAGTAACGGGTGAAAAATATTAATATTTAAGAAGATTGTCATTCGATAGGTGTACTCAAGATGATCATCTTCATTGACATTAATACTATCAGCTATATCATTCTATACGTTCATAAAGTAATCAGTAAGCTTATTTGCTTTATCAAGATCGTCTGTAAATTAGTTTTTGACAATCATAAATTTTCGACGTATTAGTTTAGCATATTGTTATGTGGTCTACGTAAGATATTACCCCTTGCACGTTCGTTTGATCTTTTTCCTGTTCAAAAAGTTCGTCTTCGTGGTAAGTTCCTGGAGAAGATCTAATCAAGAATGTCACATGGTTTTTCAATTGACTATAAGTAAATTGTCGGATTTTACCGAGTATGTACTGTGGAAAACAAAATATTTTGTCTTTTTTTTTAATCGGCAGTAATCCACGGTTTAGTTATCTCTCTTGGCTAGACTATTTTATTTTGTAGGGAACAGCTAGACTTAACCCGTTCATCTACTGTAGGAGTAAATTGTTTGATAGCATCATCACAGACATTTCCATTCATGATTTCAGTAAAAATATACTGATTCAACTTGTCGTAGCTGTTTAACGTTGGCTGTTGCCAACGTAAAGGTGGCAACAACCCAAAATAATCATTTTACAAGTTGGCGACAACCCAATGTAATCCTAATAAAGGTTGGCTACATTTGGGGCGCGACAATGTCCCGTTAATGACCGTTGTGTGACAGATTAGGCATATTTCTCATAGTATAAACGAAGATCACAAGATCATGTGAGTAATCCGATCCCCTAATAAAATTTCAATAATAATTATAATAATAAAACCCGTCAAAGACCATATCTTTGTGATGGACCACTTTAGTACACTCACGCACTAGCCAAACTTCGATCACTGATGCGAGTTCAATTACCAATTCCACCGTGGCTGCTTGGTTTACTCTTATTGATACGTCTATTGCTACCATACTTTTCAGATAGTACGGCAACGCTTTAACTTAACACATCAATACTACATTCATTATAGTAGCTGATAACATGCAACTTTTGACTCAAAAATGTACCAAGTCTTTTAGAAGAGATTGAAAAAGGTATCTGTTAAATATCATCACGTACTGGGATCACAGTCTCGTTGTTTAATTTTTTTTTATAAGTTTAATGCAAGTTTTTTATAAGCTCGATATAAGTTTGAAGAGCAATCGATCTACGCAAAAAAATAAAATATTAATGCTGAAAGACCACTGGATTTGGTTGACCCTCTGCATTGGTGAGTGTAAACCTCTCACCACCGCAGGAAAGAATTTATCGCAAATTCAGGAAACCAGATTGATTAAATGAAAAGTAGTTCTTGACGCAGAACCCTGTTCATTCCTCACCATGACCCAAAAACAGAAGCATTTCACCTCTTTAAGGGTATCTGGAGTTTTGTAACGAATGATAGCAAGAGGTGATTGTACTACACACAGTGTCAAGTCTTGTGGTATTTCGAGGTCAGAAAAAAATACGTTTTCTTTGTATCTAACACTGGCGAGGAGTGACCACAACATTATTTGTCTTTCTTCATCAGTATCTATTCGTCTGCGTTGATCGATCATACACATCAAGCTTACACTAATCTGTTAAGAAAATGACAAACAGAACGAATCTGTTCATCCGACGTTCGTTAACATTAAATGACCCGAGAAGTTACTCGTGTTAATATTTAAACAGCCTACTATATTTTCATGGTCATGAACAGTACTCAAATCAACACACTTATGATGAATCACAAATTTATTTCATTCTGTCACTGTCACCAGAAAAATTCATAGCATTTACTCTAGTTATTTTTCTCCATTGGAATTTGCTGAACACGGATGTTTTCAGGGGAGGTACCAGCTGCAGTCAATAACATTTGTTGCTATATTTTTCCCACGTGTTCTTTGCACTCCAACCAGCATTGAAATCATCAACTATATCATTCACAGAAAACAGCATCAATAATTACAAGCTCTCATTATTAGCTGCAGCCACAAGGACAGTTCTGCAGCCCAACAATGGTATACACGAGACATCTACTATGATCAGTGCAATGGCAGCCCAACCATTGTATACACGAGACATCTACTATGATCAGTGCAATGGCCGCCCAACAATGTTATACGCGAGACATATTATGATCAGTGCAATGGCAGCCCAACAATGGTATACAC
>SDVV010035373.1:0-11068 GCA_016164225.1 Gammarus roeselii
CATCATACAAAATGGTGAATGATTTGGGTTCGGCATGCTTTGGAGATATCAATTCATCTCGAGAGATCAAAGAAAATGTAGTGAAAAAGTTTGAAATAAGCCGGACATATCATTTCATCTAACATGTTTGGCTATAGGTACTTGTGATCCAAAAAAAATGAAACTTTTTTTATTTCATTGCCCTAATACCAAAGGCTGCAGCGTTGAAGAAAACAAAAATTGCACTGAGTGAAAGCTAAGAAGGCATCGTGGAAGTTTAACATATGCAAAGGCCACGAAAATTTCAATAATGTTCACGCAGAATTCGACAAATGGATGCCGGTAAATCATTTAAATGGTTTTGTAATTGGTGTTTGACCCGTTTCGATCTTAGAGACAAACTTACTGGTAAGAAACCTGACCAAACAACAAGTGAGCGGAGTACTGCCAAGACTGCTGATGGTCACGGTACCTCAGTGTCCACTGGAAGTCAGAGTACATAAACGGCTACTAGTGACCAAAACAGATATGGTGAGTGATATTGGTTTAGGCACAGACGTTACTGGTTCAATAAGTTTTAGTAGATAGCGAAAGGGAAAGTTAGAGTGTCACTGGAGAGGAAATGAAATACTATTTATCAAAAGGGAAAACGGTAAATCTCGGCTGATTCTATTTGAAGAGCAAATGTAGGTATGAAGTGTCAGGAAAAGACTGTGGCTCCACCCACTCAGCTTGTGAGCTTGGACTAAATAAAAACAGTACAATAGAAAATAAACGAAACTGGCCCAACGAAAGCGAAAGGGAAAACAAGTAACTAGAGTAAAAAAATAGAAACACTGCACATTTCAGCCACCCAAAACAAAGCATGGCAGAAAGTTCATGGATTTGAGTAGGTACGGTTGTAAAAAATCTATCGCGGGTGTGCAATGACTCGTTTCGTCATATGCAATGAACTAAAAAATGTGATTGACGGCATATTATAAATGCAAGTACATCACTGGAGCACCAGCAAGATGTTCCTACTGCAGCCAGTAGACAAGGAAACGTCAATTCCAAACAATTAACCATGCTGTTGAAAGAGATGGAGTAAAAACGACGCGTTTCCAAAATCGTGCCCAACGGATCTCTCACGCAGCATCAACCGGAAATTCACTTGTTTGACCGTGACATCAGCCATTCACCTCTGATGGCGGATCCCCTCTTGTTGATACTTGGGTGAATTCATCTGTAGTGGTAAATTGCCGTCATCAGTACAGTGCTGACCAATCACAAAAGACATTTGTTTTAGTCTCCTACCTTGCCCCTGCAAATCAATGCTCCCTCTGATGAGAAGCCGCCAACACCGAGGTGATCGAAGAAACAATCTACAAAAAATCAAACAAAATGAATTTTAAAAAGTGTCATCTGTTGAATTTACAAGGCCTCCATGACACCAGCCAATATGGCAAAATATAAATAATCCCAGACATTCTATCTGAGTGATTCCTTTTTCATTGACCTGACTGAGACACCTAAATTAAAATATTTTATCAGCCAAGCATTATACTGAAAATTACACTTATTTTGAGAGTGACCGCATGAACAGGAAATTTGGTGGTGTAGAAGTAGGGCTGCGACCCGAAAAAAACGAGCTGTTTTTTAGATATAAACCCGTTTTTATCACGTAGAAAACTCTAGTTGAAAAAAACAAACATTTTTTGTTGTTGTAATTTTTTGTCTTTCGTATTTGTTCATTGAAGTTTACACAACTCGAATTTAACTCCTCGTACGCAGAATAAATGATGAGTGACTGGTTAATATTCAATATTTTGCGTCAAAATCACAGTCACCTAATAGGTTAACTAAAAGAACCCAAACTGGAAGCATCATTCGCTGTTAAGAGCGTGGCTGGTTTTGGCAGCTGATGCTGATCTGACGTCGTCAGCATGTAGTGGCAGCTGCAGCAGCAGCAGCCAACCGCCTCACTGGCTCGCACTACATTAATCCGTCTTGCACAGTGCGGTCAGGTGCAGTGCAAGGATCGGGTCGCTATACCTGGCGCTAAATTCTTTTACAGCTAACGTCAGATCAGCCCATTCCATCTCCGCCAACTGTCATATCAGCCACAAGTTGTTCCAACTACCTAACCAAGGCATCGCTCACTCAGAGCAGCCACGGTCATATCCGCCACTGTCATGTCAGCCACGAGTCGTACCATTTTGCTGGTTAATACTTGATTGAAACTTTTCCTACCCAACCTAATCTAACCTAGGGGTACGGGTTCCTAACCCGCGGGGCAAAGGTACGTGTTTCTAACCCGCGGGGCAAACGTACGTATTGTTCTAGGGTACGCAATGCCGTTTTCTTTGGCGGTTTTTACAAACGTGCATGTCAAGCATTAATAGGTTGAATATAAAATCTTTCTCTGTGGTGACTTAAATTTTCCATTTATCAGATGGTGAAATAATGATCAAGCGGCGGCACCTCTTAACCACATTATTTGCGAAGGTAACACTCAAGTTGCAACAAACCAAGCTGAAAGATATCAAAATTGATTGATAAATACTGTAATACACAAATCGTTGAAAACCCAACTCGAAATAACAAATATTTTGGATCAAGTATTTGTGAATTCATTAGAGTATCTCATAAACATCATAAACTAAAGCTCGCTGACAGATCATAATGAGATCGAAATGAGTCTGAATGATGACATACTGAGAAGGAACAACGAAAATAAAATTATCTCCGGGAACATGACTTTTTAGCAACTGAATTTCTTCAGTGCAGATATAAATTGAATAAATATACACAAGCCATTGTCTAATATTGATTGAAGCAACTCACTGATCAGGCAAACAGTGTGAAGGAAGCCACTAATAACTTTGATGATATACACTTGCAGGTGTGTTTATGGCACGTGCCAAAGAGAAGAAAATTACTCATAATAAACAAGTCGTTTTCATAAAGAATATCGTTAATGAAAACGGTAGCAATTAAACAAAAAAAAACTTTGTAAATAAATTATCGTCTCAATTAGAAAGCGGATAAAATATTCACATGATCAGGAGGGAAGGAGAAATGAATGATAGTCATTAAAAAAGTTATTAATTTTTTTAAGATTTTATTTGATTAGGCAGCCAAATTTCAACCTCAAAAACTAGAACTGGCCCTTCAATATTGATGAATCCGGTCAACGGAAAGAAGGAAACAGGGCAACGCGCGAGTTACTGAGTGAAAATTACAAACGTGTGTTTAGTGTCATATAGGTTACTCAGACAAATCCTGAGATCGCCTCGGAATTTTCATGGACGGATCTTAACATTGACATCCCTGAAATTACACAAGCTATCGATGACATAGATAGATAGCAACGGTGTATCCGGGCCAGACGATTTCCGAAGACCACTAGAAAGGTTGTAGCAGAAGTCTTCGGACACTTCCAATATCCCACAAACCATGAAACATGCCGTCAACATCCTTCTAGCAAAAGGAGGTATCAACACAAGCCCATTTAATTACTGATCAATTGGTTTGACAGCACACGTGGTCAAAATCTTCGAAAGAATATTGAAAGAACAAATAGTGAATTTTCTTGAGTAAAAAAGGTTCAACTCCAAGCAACATGGTTTCAGAAGTTAGAGGAGCACGTTGACCCAACTACTGAAACCCTATGACAAAATGATAAATTCATTGAGAGGCGGATCATATGTGGATGTGATTTATCTTGATTTTGCCGAGGCCTTTGACAAAGTCGATCACAGTATACTGTTAACAAAACAATATACCGCCGGTATTCAAGATTTTCTTTTAAATGGATCAAACCTTTCTTAAATGTAGAAACCTCTACACCAGTGGATGTCCTTAGTGGGAACCCAAAAGACTTCGTGCATGACCTTCTGCTTCTTGTAGTTAGGGCAAACGATCAAAGCAAGAACTGTCCACATACATCAGTGTCCTGCTTTGCAGATGATACCAGAGTCCAGGATTTGAGAGTTGCACTGTGGGCACGCATGACCCGTCAGGCGTGACCACAACGCATGACATGACCATGGTACCCGCTGAACCGTAGCAAGGGTGGACGTGCAATTCGAGAGAATCAGCCCAATGGTGCATAGAATTCGATAACATGAGCAGTGAGTCATTCGCGGCAAAAAATATTCATCAGCCTCATCAGGACTTGAACACGTAACAGTGAGAACGCAGAGGTGTTCTGTTGTAGTATTGAGTATAATAATCGCTTTTCGTGTGACGACCAAGAGCTTGAATTCCGGAGAGGTTGATGAATGTTTTTTATACAAGTAAATTCCAAATTCAATTTACGCCTGTACTTGCACTCAAGGAAACGTGTTCACTAATATCTCCCTATAAAGACAACCTCATGCTCGTACATAAATTGGTAATTTAAATTACCACTGCGTAGCCACTAATTAAGGCATTTGCTGATCGATGTCAATTTGACAGCCTTTTGCACCTCCGTCATTTCAGTTTGTTTCAGTGTGTATATTTGAAATATGTTATTTTTCAAACGTGTGCTGATATAATGTTCTCATTATCCCAATGGTTTATGGCAGGTTTGAGGCAGGTACCTCCTCTCTAACAGCTAACCTAGTGTTATTGCGCTGAATCATTTCCCTAGAAGCTAACCCTAGTTTTATTGCACTGAATCATTCCCCGAGAAGCTAACCCTAGTTTTACTATGCTGACTTCACTTCAATACTACTCACAGACACATGGAAACTAATATTTCCCTTTGGTACCTGATATTATTCTATGGTTACTAAGTGCGACATCGACTGTAATGTACCAAAATATCAAGCATAAATGGTAATGTACGCTGATGATGTTCAAATATTGCTTTCCCGAAAACCGTCAGATCTGAATGCGCTGAAGGACGACGCTGAGACAGCCGTAAGTAATCTAAAATCTTGGTATGATACAAATGCTCTCAAGCTATACTCGGGAAAAACAAAATGCATCCTGTTCGGCTCGAACTCAAAAATAAAAGCAGTTCTAATGAGTTTCTCTATCAGGATAGGCAAATCTGACATACCTGTTGAAGATAAAGTTATGAGTCTGGGAGTATGGTTTGATTCCAATCTTTCCTTCAAACACCACGTAACTACTCTGTGCTTCAAGTTGAATGGAACAATTTTGTTCCTAAGCTCTACATAAGAAGAATTGGATTTCGAATCAAGATTACTGATTGTCCACGCTATAGTATTTTTGCACATCAACTACTGTCTTTCAATTTTTGGGAAATGCACCAAAACTCAAAGAAAGTGCAACTTTGTATAAATAGGCTTTAGCAGCTGATGCTGTTGTTGCTCTGATGTCGTTTGCATGTAGCGCGGATGTGTAATAAAAACATGCGATGGTAACCACAGAAAATGAGACCACGTAAGTCCTCTCCTCGAAAAATGGCAGTGGCTCAATATCGACAACAAACTGGGACTCCATGAGTCGATCAGAAGTCATAAAAAATGTTGTAGAAAAACATTCACCCGACAGCCTAAGGCACATATATTCTTGAGGTGAAAAGAACAATCGATTCACAAGAAGTAATGATACTTTGCTCGTTGAACACAGGAAAACAGAAACAACCTGTGGAGATTTTTCGATCACTGGACCAAAAATCTGGAACAACCTCCCAACGAGCCTCAAGAATTTTGAATCAACCACGTCCTTCATGAAAAGGCTTGATGATCATCTATTGTCCGATCATTTTAAAACCGTAACTTCGCCTACAGATATAAGATTAAAACATAATAACAATAACTAGAAAATGCATTATGTTCTTGAACATGTTTGCAAATACCACCACATTTAATACTGAGCCACCATCTGATTGTCAATCATTTTATAATTTCATAGCGGTCATGAAATGTGTATATTGTATATTCAGTGCTAGGTATGGATTTGTTGTATAGCTTTTTATATATAATTTATGTTGCCTACTCACCCCTTCATAATTCGTACAATGTTTTAAACCCATATGTACAATATATTAACGCATTTTTGATTTCCCAACCCCATGTTGTATTCATATTATTTGTATGATTCATCTCTTCATCCACACCTTTGTTATCGTACAATAATGTAGACTTCTCATTTCAATATGTTAGCACATTTTGATGTCCCAACCCCATGTTCGCGGGACTCAAGCCCCGGGCATGCGTGACTTCTGTACCCCATGCATTTTGTTATTTATCCACCCCATGTATCTTTTATTTTCCAACCCTGCGTGTCAGTGGTTTTCTCAACGCTATGTAGTCGTGATTATTTTGTCAAAATATATATTTTTTGTGTGATTCACTGATGAAACTATTGTAAATAATATTTCGCTCCATGTAATCCGAACCGGCGGCCCCTAGAGATGAGCTGCGACCAATTCAAATTGAACTCTTGTTTTCGTTAATTCTATTAGAGTAGTTGAGAATGAAGTTTTAAATTGAAAACCCATTGCCAGACGATGGGAATAAACGATTTAACAATTTTTAATAATAATAATAATAATAATTGAAATAATGGCAAATAAAACGGACCAGTTACAAAGATTTGTGAATGTCGTCAATAAATTCTGCACTGACATTACAAAACGCCTATTGTTTGCTAAATGAGTGAACTATTGAACGCTTGTTAGAATATTTTGACGAAGTGTGGATATAAAACGGAAAAATGTGTACATTAGGATACAACTAAGGGCCGCTTGTTGGGGAAAAGCTAGGAGTGTTTGCTGGGCAACAAATAAGTGCCGTTGCTGCTTGTTGAAGACAACTAAGAGCCATTTGTTGGGAAAAAACTTAGAACCGCTTGTTTGGGAACTTCTTTGAGCCGCTTGTTGATGAACATCTATAAAAGCGACATCTTGCGGAACAATTAAGACCAGAATGTTTTTGAACTACTAAGAGCCGTTTGTTGTGGAACAACGACGAGCCGCTTGTTGGGAAACAATAACCTCTGCATGCTGGGAGCCGCTTCTGGTGATATCGAAGGGCTGCTGGTTGTGGAACAACTAAGCCACTTGTTGTATCTTGGACACATTTGCCAATGCATTCTGTGACATTGCATTTGTTAGTCCATTGACGTCCCAAAAGTATGTATTTGGATCTTATGATATTCAAAAACTTTGTAATAACCGATTAGTGTTGTGCCGGATATCCGTATTCGCATCCGCGAAGCATGCGCGTATATTTGACATATGCATATGTCAAAATATATGCGGATACCGATATTTTGCGGATGTGTAATAAAAAAGTAACGAAAATCCCATGTATTTAATATTTGACTTAAAAAATTGACCGTGAATGATTTATTAGCAGTTTGAATTATATCCAGTAATATTAATTCTAAAAACGCACCGACGGTCGAGATGACTAAAATTATGTAATCATGTAGATCAAGGTAAGATCACTCCGTGTACTGTGATTTTATAGATCGATTTCGATTAATTGGGCGAGATCAGGAGAGTCACTTCCAAGATCATTTCCAATAACATGTTCATGGTTACTGACACCGGGCTTACACTTACAAAATCGTAGCCTCTAAACGATGTTTGACCAAATGTAATCAATCATGATGTGGGTACAATGATTTTTTCTTGAACTTAGTATCATAAACAAAGCATCATAACAATCGTTTTGAATTTATTTTAAGAACAAATAATTGATTAATAGTGATCGGTATAGCTTATTATTGTCGATAAGATAATTCCTCAAAGATCGTATCGAACTTGGTAGGTGTCGATTAACAGTTTTGTTAGTTATGCCGTACCCTGGGCGCTCTTGTCGAACATAATTCACATCAATGGCGACCAATATATTCTCT
This sequence comes from Gammarus roeselii, assembly GCA_016164225.1. NCBI lineage: Eukaryota > Metazoa > Arthropoda > Malacostraca > Amphipoda > Gammaridae > Gammarus > Gammarus roeselii. The sequence continues at coordinate 7,786 of SDVV010035373.1, forward strand.
CGAACAAACTATGTTCGAACATCTCTGACTGAAAACAAATGTGAAATAAGTACCGAAAAATTAAGTTACAGGAATACAGAAATAATATACAAAAATAAAACTATGATCAGCCTGTACTGAGGAAACATTTAAGAATCTCCAATGAAGGTGACTGGCAAGAAGCCTTGATGGGGCGGAAGTTTACGTTGAATCAGAAAATCAATATCATTTAGCAATTCCTCATCTCTTTCCTGGGATTCTGATTAGAGAAAAAGGATCTATAGGTTCGTATGATTATATTTTTAGTCAGCTTTGTAATACACTATAGTTAAATCTATCAACAAAATGGTTTGCATCAACTAATAATATTTATGTCATTGGCTTCATTTTATTTTTAAACAATAATATGATGTAAAATCTGCATCCGCACTGATGTCATACTTAACATCCGCATCCGTGGATGTCGCAAACATAGGTATTCGCATTCACATCCGCCTCCGCGGACGTTCAAAATAGGACATTCGGTCTATCACCACCACACATAATTCAACCAGCAGGGATAAAGGAGGCGGAAAGCAGAGGAAAAAAAAAACAAAAAAAAAGAGAAGGAAGAAGTCGATAAGCATTCAGGTCAATTCTAACAGTCAATTGCTGACTGGACATAAAAATTCAGCAAGCTATGTAGTTCATCACCTAGCGTGGTCATCACCTAGCGTGGTCATCACCTAGCGTGGTCATCACCGAACGTGGTCATCACCGAGCGTGGTCATCACCGAGCGTGGTCATCACCTAGCGTGGTCATCACCTAGCGTGGTCATAACCGAGCGTGGTCATCACCTAGCGTGGTCATCACCTAGCGTGGTCATCACCGAGCGTGGTCATCACCTAGCGTGGTCATCATCAAGCGTGGTCATCACCTAGCGTGGTCATCACCTAGCGTGGTCATCACCGAGCGTGGTCATCACCTAGCGTGGTCATCACCAAGCGTGGTCATCACCTAGCGTGGTCATCACCGAGCGTGGTCATCACCTAGCATGGTCATCACCAAGCGTGGTCATCACCTAGCGTGGTCATCACCTATCGTGGTCATCACCGAGGGTGGTCATCACCTAGCATGGTCATCACCTAGCGTGGTCATCACCTAGCGTGGTCATCACCTAGCATGGTCTAGAGGAACTGAAACAACCCGGCTAGTATAACGAGCAGGGGCAATCTCTCTGAGAGCAAATGCTTCAATGGATGACGCGCTTCCTCACGGATATACATCCTATACAACACACTTGAAGCTAAACTTTGAGACGATGACTCAAATTACAAGTAGGAACACAACCTATCAATAAAGCTGCACCTGAAACAATTCGATCAAGGAGGTTGCTATTATGACTCCTCGGCTGTTCTCTAAACAGACTAGCAATACTCAGCCGTCCAGGAATAAGTCAACAAGAACGACCCAAGCGTCGACTCGTAAAGTTCCGATCGACACGGAAATGAACTAATATTGAACGAGAGTTCAGAAGAGCAGAGTTGGTTCCAACGCTTTCACTTTATAACTGTTTGTGCTGCCGTGCACAAACAATAATTTATTGTTTAATTATTTTGTTACAGGACAGAATACCTTGCTGTTGGTGATTTTTTTTTTATGATTCCGATCCTCAGAGATGTTGACCTAGCAAAGATTCTGAGGTGGCACTCAAACGTCAGGTCACACCATCTTGATAGGGTTACTCAATGTGTACCATATCATTTAGGTAGAGAACTGCCTATCCTCTCAAGAAGCCTCATATCAGATACCTTGGCAGTAGTCTGTTTCCTCAAGCACGTGCCCACCTGCAGGACAGTCCTCGCACTTATAGGCGTCTCATCATCAACTCCGGCAGCTGTCTTGTCTCCTTAACGCGTGCTCTACCGGCAAGACAGCCCTTGCACTTATAGGCGTCTCATCATCAACTTCGGCAGCTGTCTTGTCTCCTTAACGCGTGCTCTACCGGCAAGAAGTCTCTCCGTTAAGAGGCGTCTGCATATACAGACCTCGACAGTCGTCAGTCACTGCAGCGTGTGCCACACCAACATACTAGCCGAGGCCGTTTATACTCAACCTAAGATACATGGCTCTCAGACGGCACCAATTGGTTTATGTGCGAAGAAGTAAGGCGGACAAAGCAGGTCTACTTGTTTATAGCTGGATCTAATGAGTATCTGTTGGAACATCGTATGCACTTTGGATGTCAAAGTTTGATTCAGGACCCATTGCAGAAATGGAAGTTACAGTAACTTGTTTTAATCTGGTAACACTGTTTAGAGCAATACAGGCATATCAGTCTCGTTAATTCGAGCAAGAGAATCTTCATCTTTTTTTCTATAACTATTTCTTCGTATTAATGAACGATATACTGCTCCCTCATTGATTGCTCTTCCAACCCATCCTAATGCAGCCTTAGACCGTAATCGCTCTTCTTGATCATCCAATTAAACACCCTACACAAAAAATACTCAATACTCATATATACCAATAACATTGCAGTGTGTTCTGAAGAAACAGAAACTATTCGTGTTCCCTAAGATGATATGAACATTTCAACAGTGCGGGCAATAACTGGGCATTTAAACCAAAACTCCTTTGATAGATTGATAGTGGGCAGATTTCCGCATTACCACTCCATCGCTTATTGCTACGAAATCCAAAAGGTAACCTACGATTGTCCGACGTTCAACGGACAGAATGCTGAATGACGTTCAAGGGACAGAATGCTGAATGACGTTCAAGGGACAGAATGCTGAATTACGTTCAAGGTACAGAATGCTGAATGACGTTCAAGGTACAGAATGCTGAAGGACGTTCAAGGGACAGAATGCTGAATGACGTTCAAGGTACAGAATGCTGAATGACGTTCAAGGTACAGAATGCTGAATGACGTTCAAGGTACAGAATGCTGAATGACGTTCAAAGTACAGAATGCTGAATGACGTTCAAGGTACAGAATGCTGAATGACGTCCAAGGGACAGAATGCTGAATGATGTTCAAGGTACAGAATGCTGAATGACGTTCAAGGTACAGAATGCTGAATGACGTTCAAGGTACAGAATGCTGAATGACGTTCAAGGTACAGAATGCTGAATGACGTTCAAAGTACAGAGTGCTGAATGACGTTTAAGGTACAGAATGCTGAATGACGTTCAAGGGACAGAATGCTGAATGATGTTCAAGGTACAGAATGCTGAATGACGTTCAAGGTACAGAATGCTGAATGACGTTCAAGGTACAGAATGCTGAATGACGTTCAAGGTACAGAATGCTGAATGACG
>SDVV010035374.1:0-11068 GCA_016164225.1 Gammarus roeselii
CATAGAAACCTTTACATCGTTTTTAAATATTTAGAGTCGGTTGCACTACGTTTCAATGCATATTTTTAATGCGTATTTAGGTGGACGAGCGACAAGTTGAAAATTATAATTTATATATTTCATTTATATAAGAGCCTATATGGTATATTTACATACTAGGATCATTAACAGGATAAAACCTGTTGATGTGGACGGGCTTTCATCATTTTTTGCAAAAGTATACACGTAAGGTATTATTCCTACCTCAAGCACGGCTTATTTTTCATACCATAGCTGATGCACTCTCAAGCGATCGATCGATCTGATGATCGACCTGTATCAATCACTGTCATACTGTCAGTTCCTTATTCTTGTTTCGTGTATGTCCAATTCCTGTAGATCTGCGGTACAGATACTCCCGGAGATTGTTGGTGCGAAAACCTAAATATCTACGTTTTTTGTTTTACGGTCTTATTTCACATGAGAATTTAAGGTATGTTTATATTTTTAGAGTTTGGTTGACAAAATAGGAGGGGCTATGACGTCATACCTTCCCACACATGGAGTCATATTCATGGTAGACGCATTCGGCTTCCCGAGATCAGTGTCATCGTACAATGGATGATTTATTTCGGGGTATGTATAGGAATTCCATGTATTCAGCCAGAGGAGAATGCCACATTTTACGCCTCAATGTCGCACATGCATGCGTTGTCACTGTACCGCGGTTTCAGTGTGTCATAAAAGAAGCTGTAGACTTGTACTTCAGCTTCTGTTTGGACCGGATGATATATATATCTATGATGTCTTAGGTAGCTGTGTACAACTTCAATTTGCTTAAAATCTATCACATTTTCAATGCAAGGCAAAAAGCGTTGTAGTGCATTTCGATGCAAGGCATGTTGCATATCTGCAATTTCTTTATCGTACAAGGGATGATTTTGGGGTAGTTGGAGAAGATCATGTGATCAGCCAAGGGAGCTTGCCGCATTTCCGCCTCAATAGCGGTCATACCTTTAAACTGGAAAAATTTCTAGCACATTTTTAATGCAAGACAAGAGGCGTTGTATTGCGATTCATCGCAAGTCATGTTGCATAAATGCATTTCAATGCTACTCATTCGAGTTAAATTTAGGATATTGCAAACAAATGTTTAAAGGCTAATTTTTTTTTATAATAGATTTTGACACATTTATAGATAGTAGGGGCTTACACGGGTTATCATTTATACGAAAACATAACTAATCATTCAGAAAATTCGACGTGAGCAGCTTGGTGAAGCATAAGTGATACGTTGACCTCCATCTCATGCGTTATCTTGATCCTTGGTATCAATGCCACTCTGTGGGTTCTTTATCAATGATGTGTATTTATTTCTCACATGAAGCTGTCAGCTCATCATATTGGCGTAGGATTTATCATCGGGGGTTTTTTTTTTCTCTGATCAATTGTGGTTCTAAACCATCGTCCTTAGTACACATTTTAGATAAACGGAGACCTTTGGGAGAAGTGTATGCAACACTTACAATCCTACCCTTGTAACCAAAACTTTGTATATAGTCTTCAGCGAGCTTTTTCTCGACGCTAATTTTCTAATTACTATTATATGTTCAAGACATCGAATCGTTTCAGGTTTGTTCTTACTATTGACCACATACCATTCATTATATTCCCACAGATATCCGAAATATATCCAATTCTCCTTGCGCTCAAATGTTTGAGATATGATTTTCTCTTCTCATGTTTCATTAACAACATATTTGAAACAAAGTCAGATATACATTTGATTTTATTGTGCAATTTTACACTCCTTATACTTGATACCCTTTCATTACTCCATTTGATAATTGGGTTTCCTTACACTTAAGCAATTTTTTCTTCACATGACATCTTCTCGGTACCACTATCACTGTCACTGGTATCCCAGGTTTCGGCTAAGGTTTGGGTATCCTCTCCCCATTTTACCCGATCTTTATACGTTCCACGTTTTGTTGTTACTAGCATCGCTCTTTCTATTCTGCTCGCACCCTGTTGAGCACCGTCTATATAATTATTTTTGATACCCAGGTAAGGATTATTATATTCTCTCAACACACCCGTAGCATACCTAGAGTTTGTATTTTTCGTCCATTTAAAAGAATATCATATTCATGATAATGCTGCCCCTTGAGATGTTGCCAAAACCCGAACGTGGAGCTTGATTTGCTTTATTTTATCTCCACAGTGCAAATAACACATACCCGACCATTTTCCTTTCTGGTAAAATATTTCCATTTCAAACTAGGCGTCATCCTTCTACAACAAAAGCCGACCATTTACAAATTGAGAATAAATAGATTCCAATTTTTATATTTACTTTAACATGAACATACACGGTTGTTATCGGCATATGGCGACATATGCAGGTAGAGCGTGTACACGGTTTGATACCGGCATATGGCGACATATGCCGGCATATGCTGGTATAATGTAGGCGTATTCACGGTTTGATACCGGCATATGGCGACACATGCAGGCATATGCTGGTATGATGTAGGCGTATTCACGGTTTGATACCGGCATATGGCGACATATGCCGGCATATGCTGGTATAATGTAGGCGTATTCAGGGATGATGTCGGCATAATGTAGGCATTTACACACATTTTGTGCAAAAGGGTTACCATAAACTGCCAGATGCATTAATACACGCAACCTAACCTAACCTAACCAATCGAACAACATCCCTTGCTTGTGTTAAAAGATATTTAATGTGGATCAGCTTCACGGTATGTTATGTTGAAAGATTTATTCATCCTAACCTAACCTAACGTATTGTATCCAAGAAATTACGTATTTTTTATTCGACTTTTCATGCTTACATTTGATTTTTTTTCAGGGGTTTTAGAATTATTGCTTAACAAATATATCCACATGACTCTACATTTTGATCAATCCTTTTCAGTTTGATACACGCATCCAATTTTGATCTAGTAAATCATCAAAAACCTACCCTAACCTAACTTATGTACGGTATTCACTTATTGATATATACAATGCATAACAAATATCTCACCTGACTCTAGATTTTGATCTATCCTTTGCAGTTTTGATACGCACTTCCAATTTTGACCTAGCAAATTTCAACTGTTTTCATATATAATTTCATCATTGTTTGATTGATATATCTTTTTTTTCATGTGATTCTTGATTTTCTTTTGATTTGATACAATTCTAAATCCCTTTTACATTTTATTCACAAGCATCAAAAACCTAACCTAACCTAACCTGACCTTATGTATGGTACCTAACCTAACATTATGTACGGTTTTCAGTCAATGATATATACGTATGAACGATTCTTTATGAAACTTGCACCTAATTATTTTTTACTTCGTGGTCAATCTCGAGTCATATATGTTATTTGAGAGGACAGATTTTAAATCTTAGATGGATTGAATGGTACAAGTAATTCATATTTGTTTCCATCATCATACAAACGGACACTTCATCACATACTTGGTCTACCAAATTTACTTCATTAAAGTTGATTTGCCTTTTTCTTTCCTATAATTTTTATACGTTTCACGATGACATCGTTTCAAATGTCTCCACACATTACTCGTGTGTTTATGTTTATTTAATTTTATTTATTTCTGACAAAGCTTACAGACCCCCATCAACCCATTACTTACGAACAAATGACGACACAAGCTATACCCCATTCTTCCACAACAATTTAAATCTTGACTGAGTATGATCTGATCAGTCTCTGATTTATATCTCAACATTCTGTCACACATATAGAGCATTTACCCCGAGATAGGTTTATGGGTTGCGTTGCACCCCTTGAAACATATTCTTCTACTGACTTCGACGATTCGATGTTACCTCCGACCGACACAATGTATGCAATTCATCGCTTAACTTTTGAGTTTTAGGATATCATAAACAAATGATTTAGGATTTAAATAGTTTTATTAGTATTAATTACAGATCTTGTTGACATCATCAATGACATCTAACTCGTTTTTTCGATCACAGCAGGCCCCGTATAGCCATCCATACCCATCATCACGATGTTTCAGTTTCCTCTCAAATTTCATTATATAATCCAGCATATCTTTGTTGCGAATACCGAAACCTATTCCGTGCCCTTAATTCCACAAATGTAGTTCTTCTTCTTCTTGAACCTTAATTATTCGAATTTTCTCAAATTCAATGTCATTCTGTTCTTCATCAATGAGGAGTTCTTGCATACGTTCCAGATTTTCTTTGGTTCTTAGGTAAAATCCGTTTCCCAATACCTCAGCTTTATTACAGTCATGATGATTTTCCACTCATATCAAATCAATTTCGAGAGTTGCGTTCTTATTCCCCTTGAACTCTGTTACATACGTCTGTAACCCGTCGACATTAGTTACCCAGAGTCGACTTCTTTTTTCCTTCATCCATAGATGAATGTTAGCTCCCACTCTTTTGATTCTTGTTGTACCCATTCTGTGATAACTGGTATTTTCAACACTAATCAATGTTTGTTCGATCCGACTCATATCATCTTCGTAGATTTTATTTTTTTTCCACAACACGTAAACTAATTTTTGCCACTTGAACATTCATTGTTGTCTATTTGAGGATGATCCGTCAGTCTCAGCTTGTTCACCACGTAACACTGACTATAATCACGGCATGCAGCTTGCTATAATAATGCGATTGCAGGCTTTTTGCAAATCTTTAGCCTATCATCGCTCGCCTTGAGGATCATCTCTGTATGCATGTATGAATGCATGTACGTCTATAGAGCTGTATACGTACGTGCTTGTGTATATTCGAGCGTATGTACGTGTACATGAGTTGAAAAAAATATATAGCGCAATTTAAACTTCAATACAATTTTAAAATTAAAAATTTCAATACAATTTCAAAAATAAAATCGATGCCCGGACAAAGCCAAATAAATCTATTGATGTGATGACTTGGCTACTAAAGAAAAGTCCCGGAGTGGATTTTTTTTGTTTTGTTTTTTATTTTTAAATTGTATTGATTTTTTTTTGTTTTATATATATATTTTTTTAAAATCATGTACACGTACATACGCTCGAATATACACATGCACGTACGTACACAGTTCTATAGACATACATACATACATACATACATACATACATACATACATACAAACACAGATGATCTCCAAGGTGAGCGGTGATAGGCCTACAGATTTACAAATAAGCCTGCAATCGCATTACAATAGCAAGTTATATGCCGTGATTGGAGCCAGTGTTACGTGGCGAACAAGCAGAGACGGACGGATCATCATCAAATAGACAACAATGTATGTCCAAGTGGTGAAAATTAGTTTATGTGTTTTGGAAAAAAAAATCCGAAGATGATATGAGTCGATCGAACAAATATTGACTAGTGTTGAAAATACCAGTTATCTCAGAATGGGTAAAACAAGAATTAAAAGAGTGGGAGATCTCATTCATACATGGATGCACGAAAAAAGGAAGTCGGTTTTGGGTTGCTGATATCGACGCGTTACAGTCATATGTAACAGAGATTAGGCAAACTAAGAGAGCAAATCTCGAAATTGATATGATCCAAGTGAAAAAATCATCATCGTAACTGTAATAAAGCTGATGTAGTGGAAAATAAATTATACCTAAGAACAAAAGAAAATCTGGATCATATGCATCTTTTCTCAATGATGAAGTTCAGAATGACTTTGAATTGAAGAAGTTTCGAATAGGTGAGGTTCAAGAAGAAGAATCAATACATTTGTGGACTCACGGGAACGAAACAGCCTTCGGTATTTGCATCAAAGCTATGGTAGATTATAAGAAAAATTTTGAGCGGAAACTGAAATATAGTGATGATGGGTATGGTTGGATGTACAAACCAGGCTGTTTCAAATAAAAAAAACAGGTAGATGTCATTGATGATGCCAGTTAAGTTTGTAAATAATGCCAAAAAATACTAATAAAACTATGTAAATCCTCAATAGAATGATTATATTATCCTAATCTCAAAAGGTGCGCAAAGAATTGCAAACATCGTGTCAGTCGGAAGTAACGTCGAATTGTCGAAATCAATAGAAGAATATGTTTCAAGGCATGAAAATGTGGCATAAACCTTTCTCGAGGTAAATGATCCAGATGTTTTACAGATTTTTTAGGATATAAATCAGAGTTCGATCAGATCTTGAAACGAAGTCATCGTCAAATATATGAAGATTATAGGAAATAATCGACAAATCAGAGATGCAAGTCGTCAAAGGTTGTAGAGCCAAGTGGAGATTTTGAAGTAAAATAAGGAAAACATGGTGTGAGACCATGTGTTCGTTTGTACTGCAAACATCTGATCTGCACGCTCTCTACCACTCACAAAGCCACGCTGTTTCTCGTCAATGGCTTCATCTTTATAAACTCAGATCCTTTTGATCATCACTCTCCCGTACAACTTACCAACCACACATAACAAACTGATACTTCTTGAGTTGCAGCATTCATTTCCATCTCCTATGCCCTTATAAAGCGTAACAATACAAGCACTGCGCAACACAGATTTAACCACCTCACCAGCCATTCAACAATCGTTACTTCACCCCTTTTCATGCACTCAATCGCAACGTCAACCAGGGGCTTTCTCTGCTTCCAACACCTCTACCACCTCCTGCTAGTTATGTCCGCAACAAGTCACTCTCCCTAACTGGCTTTCATGCACCACTATCCTCAACAACAATGTCAGCCTCTCTGACATCCTCGACATTGAACAACTCATCAAAATACTCGACCCACCTTTTCCGTACATCACCACATACCAGGGGCTTTGTCTGCTTCCAACACCTCTACCACCCCTACCACCTCCTCCGATTATTGCTATTGCTTCGGTTCTTCGTCCTCTGTGATTATTTTGTTAATAACTTTCGTTGAAACGCCAATCTTCCACTGTTTTTCTCACAAAGGTTGAAACAATCCATTTATGTTTACTGAAGAAAAATTTTGTGTAGCTATTACAAAATCTTCAAGTTACTTAATGCCAATAGTTTTGATGTCTATGTCTGTCTTCTTTGGAGCATTCTTAATTTTTCCTTTGGTGTCTAAACCAACTTTATCCTCAAAGAAAGACAATGGAATAAGTTCTTCCGAGCGATACCATAAATTATTCTTGAATTTCTCTAGTGTAACATCAGCTGATTGTTCATTTGTGCTCTGAAGCACTCACTACACAGGGAACCAGGAACCAATGCTTAATGTACTATATTACAATACACAAACACTTTTTTTTCTTTAATATCCGTCATTTGTTCGTATGTATAGACGTATAGCTGTTTCCCCTAATTAGGAAGGTGGCTAAGTTAGGCTGACGCAGAGAGGGGGAGGCGTCCAATCTCAGCGCTGACTTTTGAACACTCAGATTTCCAAATAATAAACGCCTTTCGGCTTTACGGTGAGCAACAGGCTTTTTGAATTTAATTCCATTCCTTGGAGTACCACAAAGCAAGATAATTGAAAGTTCCAATGATTCTGTCATCGTCGCGAGGCTGATCTTCGGTGACTTTTTTGCTGCAAATTGTATGATTTCCTTTTTTTCCCATTGTGGATAACTGTCTAATTTATCGAATCATGTTTGATCAATCTTATTTCATGTTTTTTTTGTTGTAAATCTTTGGAATAATTTAGTGTTAGAGCCAGATAATGCTGGTAATGCAGTGGATACCACTGCTTCCAGCATGATTTCAAATATATGATGTCGACAGGAACACCACAACAAATCTTTCTTCCTTCTTTGTTCAATGAAGACACAAGCTCCGTTTTTACGACCGGTGTTTGATGCAGATGCGTCGAAGCACATACCTTTGACCTTATCTGTTAGGTTCTTTTCAATAATCATCTGATGCACTGCATTGGCAGTCTTCTTTCCTGTGCTATGATCTATAACTTTAGCATGCCACGAACTTGGTCTTCTTCACAACCAGTGGTTAGGAATGGCAATCGATATACGACCTCATTTACATCAACGTCTTCATGGGTAGTTTGTAATGATAATGCACAAACAATGATTTGTTTGATTCAAATTTTATTTTTAAATTTTCACTGACAATCTTTATAGATTTATCAAGCTATTTTGTGTCGATGAGTAGCTCACATTGTAAATCAACTTTGTGTCGAGGAGTAGCTCACATTGTAAAGCCTCTTTGTGTCGATGAGTAGCTCACATTGTAAAGCCTCTTTGTGTCGATGAGTAGCTCACATTGTAGAGGCATTTTGTGTCTATGAGTAGCTCACATTGTAAAGCCACTTTGTGTCGATGAGTAGCTCACATTGTAAAGCCACTTTGTGTCGATGAGTAGCTCACATTGTAAAGCCACTTTGTGACAATGAGTAGCTCACATTGTAATTATACTGATCTTCTCCAACATTTGCGATTGTGGAATCGTTATTAAAGAGGCTGATCTATCACTGATCTTAGCAGCATCCCACGAAGAAAGCAGATTTCCATTCATAATCCGAATTTATTTTCGTGAAGTACCTCCTTTCGATGTTGATGGCTGTTCCAAATCTATTTCTTCTTCTGTAGAGGCAGGTGAGTACTGTCTGAGCTGCTGTTGTTTGCAAGAATAGATGTTTCATCTCGTGAATATGATTCACGTGATTTTTCGTTTGCATTTTTAGACGATTCTTTAATGTTTCGCTCTGACGTTTCTCCTCATTCTTATCAACTACCATCATTTTATCTTTTTGCTCTTCCTTTTCTAACCGTAGAGAATCTCTATCTTCCTCAATAATTATTACCTCGATCCCATTTACATACACAATGTCAAAAATTTGATCCAGTTATCTGTCCGTGTGTCCTCTTTATGTATTTTAGGACTTCGATTTTCTCCCTTTGCTTTCTTAAGTCATTCCCATTCAACATACATTTTATTTAATCGGTTCACAACATTACATTTCAGGGAGGTTGGTATTCTTGCTCTGTGCCACACCTCCAACACGTCACTACCGGTAGAGGTTAATGCTTCTCTATCGTTTTATTTAAACATTTTTATAATACATCACATAAGAACTAACTTCTCTTTTATGCAAGATCATTTTGAATCAATTAGTCAAGTATTTGCGCTTCTTATTGTCATTTTTTGTAACAGATATCAAATTGAACACTGAATAGGATTAGGAATCATTAAATATGAAGACCGTAGCTATGTTAAATTGCATTTATCATTGAAAGAGTTTTGCACAGAACCAAATCGCTAACTCGACGTCGCAGAGACAAACCGTATGGACTGTTCGGCCTGAGCGCTCGCTCAGGCCTTATAATTATACATCGCCGAGTAGGGTTCTAAGGACCATGAAACAAATACCTAGAGCAACAAGTACCTTGAAAATTTACGATCATGTATTTCGGGGGGAACAGATCCAATAAGTGTCGACTCTAAACAATGCGGTCCTATCAACTTTTGGTGAGAAAAAAAATCACCGCGCAGCACGATTACTTTGAGTGCACAATATATTGTAGTAGAACTCTCCGCCTTGCGAACGCTGCATTGAGTTTATTTCGATTGCGTTTGGTTGGCTAACGCTAAGCGATTGGGTCCTCTCACCTTACGGTCCAATCGACTTTCGGTGCAAAACAAATTGTCTAATGAAAAATGTGGTCCTAATAGATTTCAGTGAAATAAAATCGGTGCTCACTGTGGATGCCGCCTAATCTCAACGAGGCGTCGTGTAAATTACACGCGTGAACAATTGGTTCTGCAAAAGCGGTCAGTGTAAAAAATGGTCCAGCCAACTTTCGGCGCAATTAAGGCTTGGTTTAAAGAAATTTTGTAGTAAACTGTGGAAAAATCTCGGTAAGACTGCTTTTTGTGATTAAAATCGAGCGTGAAGTCCGGTCCCACGCATTCAAATGGCGGTTCAATTTGCATTCAAATGTAGTGACGGCCTCACCATACAATTAACTGCTAATTAAGGTTAATCCCCTCATTTCGACGGCGGCAATAGAGAACTGCGCCTGTGAGAAAGTGGGTATTTCCACAGTTGGGGTAAAGGGACCAGGTTAACCTTCCTCAGATCACAGGTGGCAGTGATAATGGAGCCGGTGTTATCCCCCAAACTGGAGACCGCTGAATGGGTACTACGTTTATTAGTAATGATTTCATTGATTCTTGGTGACGACTAAAAAACCTTGCCCAGAATTCTGGAAATTATGGCAATTAAAGTGTAGTTCTTTTGTGACCAAAAGAAATGGTGTTGGTAACTCAGAAATATAAGTTATTAATACCAGATACTAATAGTATCCGCATCCCTTTTTTTCGTTGGTGCATGCGTGTCATTGATGCCTCTTGTTTTTTATTAATGATATAGTTTTCAACCTGATATAACATCCACATTTTTTTACAATCAATTTCCCTGAAAATTACACCCAGGAATCAAGTACATGAGGAATGTTCTCTTAGTCTACAGAGAACAGACATCAACCATGAGAAAAATACGGTAAACTGCATTTATCTGAGGTTATTCTTACTCCAGATATAAGAGTTCAAAGACTTCAGATCGGGGTCTGTCACTACCATTTGCCGCATATTGGATTATTCCAACAATCGGTTACTTGTATCAATATAATTTACTGTTTACGTGCCGGAACGGTTTACCTCTGTTAAATATATTCACCGATATAGAGCTAAGTTTGTATGCCGACTTATCATATCATCGAAGATATAAACGTCCTCATTATTTTACCAGCCAGGCTTATTCGGAATTATTAAGAGTATGGATTCAGTATGGGAAGAGCTATCATTTCGATACTCTATAAAAAATGACTATAGTTGACCAATTAAGTCCATGTTGAAGTGACCTCCAGCGTCTTCCATAAAGTGATAATTTGATCAAGCATAATCATACGACAAACTCCGTCAGGTCCCTCTTCTTCGTGGCCAAGCTCTATAGATTAACTTGGTGAATGACATCATGATGAAAAATTCCGCCTCACTGCATAAGTTTTAAGTGCATTTAATTGAGGGCTTTCAAAACTTCTGAACTCTGACATCGGTTTTTATGAGTCGGCACATTCTTTGCATTCTTCCTATGGGAGGCGAGCGGTTACGAAC
>SDVV010035375.1:0-11068 GCA_016164225.1 Gammarus roeselii
ATGACGCAGAAGACTTGCAGCATTTGACTATCGCCCCATGACGCAGAAGACTTGCAGCATTTGACTATCGCCCCATGACGCAGAAGACTTGCAGCATTTGACTATCGCCCCACGACGCAGAAAACTTGCAGCATTTGACTATCGCCCTATGACGCAGAAGACTTGCAGCATTTGACTATCGCCCCATGACGCAGAAAACTTGCAGCATTAGACTATCGCCCCATGACGCAGAAGACTTGCAGCATTTGACTATACGGTAGAGAACAGAACAACCCGTCCAGAGTAGATTATAAAAGTAGCCTTCTTTGTCATTCAACACAATTACAATTTCATTTAATGAATGACAAAAATGTAGTATCAGCTTCTCCATTCCCGCGGAACAACTTTCATCATGTTTCTTTCATCAAACGTGTGAACATACTACTTTCATCAAACGTGTGAACATACTAAGTTCCTATGCAACGTCAGGCTTGGTAGACTCGAGATTTCACTAATTAATGCTATGAATATTTTTTTGTGTCCGATTGATAATACCGGAAAATTGTTAGGTTAGTTTTCCCAGAAGTTCTGCCTAGGTTAAATAGGGCCTTCAATTTTTTACCCTAACATATCATAACTGTGAAATTAATCGTTTCATGTAAACTGCACAATCTTGTTGTACAGTTAACATGATATGTTTCAAATAAATTAAGGAACACTGAAAGAACTTGCCCTCTTGCCGTTGAATTACTTTCTTACATATGAAGATCCAGCACTTAAATTCAAACGCAGACCATACTTGGTGATCTGCTCAGTTCACCAAACACGATAAACATGATCTTTGATTAGATTCACTATTTGAACCGTCACTTCATTTGGCAACATCTTTTGAATCAATGTTTACAATAAAACCAAACCTCATCAACTTTAATTATTAGGATTGGGATTGCGTCCACCTTCTGCTTACCCAAAAAGACGGATCATTCTTTGGTGAAGAATCAGGACCGGACTCCGGACCATACTTGGTGAGTTGCTCAGCTACGCTCTCTGTGCGTCAGGCATTCAGCCTTCCTTCCATCCTTCCTCTGTTGTGCGTGCCATGTGATAAGCAGATGGTGCGCGGTCATTTGTGAAGTCGGTGGCGTGCAGCTAACTATCAAGGGAGTCGATGACGTGCTGATAAAGTCCGCGTCACGCAAACATCTGTGAAGTCGAAGGCGTGACATCATCCAGAAGTTCAACATCGCCCAGCCAGCAATGAGGCTGATAGTGAGCGACCATCAATGGAGTCGATAGCACGCGACCATCAATTGAGTCGATAGCACGCGACCATCAAGGTAGTCGATTGCGCACAGCCGTTCAATGAGTCAATGACGGCAACCATCAATGAAGTTGCCGAGCGCCCTTCCCTCATTTGAATTGACGTTATCAGAGGAGACGAAGACGGTGGAGTTCATGAAGATAAATGACCGCAGATTGGTAATGATGAGAGATTGACCACTTAATGGCCTGTTGAGGACCATTAGCAGGACATGCTGACTGTGAGCTAATAAGTGAAGGAACATACCACAATAGAATAATGTTTTGGAATGAAGACATGACCAAACTAACTCATGTAGAGCGCTCGAGACAAATTCGCGGAACTCAGCTTCCTGAACGCGATTTATTTCAGCTCTCGACCACCACGGCTTCCATCAAACGAAACACAAAATATTGCATTGACTTCTTTCATTATTTTCTTTGCAATGATGCATGCGATTCCGGGCATCCCGCTGCAGGTATCACGGATACGGCCTGTCATAAAACAAACGCTATTAGCCTAATTGGTCAATCATTCTCGTTTATCGACACCGTGGACTTACGACCAATTTATCAGGATCGAGACACGGCTCTGACTCTTTATAAATGAGAGGTACTGCGGCAACAAATGATATATGGCAGGTGATAAGCAGCATAGACCCCACCAACACCATCGGCCCTGGACAGCTAGATGGTAGTTACAGTTTATTATTGACTATTGGTTTGGAGTTGCTTGTCGTTGAAGAACTTCAGTTACACGAAGATCGATTGCAAATAATCAGTTCCTCCCAGACGCTTATTTACGAAAAAATGCACAACATACAAACGTAATAGGATAAGAACAATTTCGTTAAATACTCGTCAGAAGTAGGCAGGGAATGCAGTTAATGAGCAGGAATATACTCCCACACTGACCACTGAAAGAAAAGTATCAGTAACTCATGGAAATTTAAAATGACTAGGAATAAATGTGTTGGTATATCTGCAACATACCGTTCTCAATTTGCATCATTACCTTCTCGAAAACAATGCAAAAAATTATAAACTGTATACTTGTATTTGACTAAACGTTCTACATTTTTAGGAGTAAGCCTGCCCTGCAATGTTCGGAGTACCTGCTAATAAAACTCATGGTGAACTGTCAGACCCTCAACAGAAACTATGCGTCTTGTCAGCAACAAGGCACTTTAAGGATGTCTGAAGTTAAAACACTCAAGCGATGATCAATGATGTACACCCGTTGAAGGTAAGAAATCGAGACAATAAATCTGAACCGAGCTTGGTAAGATTAGTATTGAATGCAACTGTTGGATTTTCATCGTCAGTCCCGAAGTTAGTGGGAACGAAGCTATTGGTGCCTTCCATAAGTGTCAAATACTGATTTTCCTTTATCTATATGAAAATAATTAGTTTTTTGCATTACACATTGGCAGAAAAGTACTCTTCCGCACATATCAAACCGTTAAAATCGATAGTATGAACAGATCAATTGAAAGGACCAGGAGAGCGCGAAACACACGACTCTCTAGTGCAGGAACCAGTAGCATACATACGGGCCCGCTGTCGGTCAGCAGCCAGCTTTGCAATTATTGTTAAAGGAATTATTATAATTGGTTTCTACATTATATTAAAATCTAACGCATTTTGAAGATACTTTTTCAAAAGGCAAACTGCAGGAGCAAGTTAGAAGGTTAATTTGATAAGGGGTTTGAATCAAACAGGTGTGAAATGTAATGCTACAATTGGTGATTTTTCTGAAAGGTATATACAAAGTTTACATAAATTTCTGCGTACAATTTAAACGATAGAACGGCTTGAATAGATTCTCACTTTATTTTTATTTTGCTGCGTGTACTGATCAAACATATTCCTGTCATCGAAGCTTCTTGGTAATGCCAGGCGTCTGCTTTGAAAAACTTCATCCCAGGGTGATGACTGTCACTCATTTGTCATAAATGAAGTTATTCTCCTTCTGTCCTTTAACTGTACTGTCCAAGCCTGCGTCGGAACAGGTTAATTGATGAAGAGTATGTCATCTCACATGTTCGTTTCTCTCATCACAGTTAACCTTTTTGCATACAAGGACGCAGGCAAGGACGCAGGTATGGACGCAGGCAAGGACCAAAGCAGGGACCCAGGCAAGGACCTAGTCTAGGACCCAGGAAAGGACCCAGGCAAGGAAGCACGCAAGAACTCAGGCAAATAAGTGTGCAACGATGCAGTCAAGGATGCTGTAGAGGATGCAGGCAGGGACGCAGGCAAGAACGCATGCAAGGACGCAGGCATGGACGCAGGCAAAGAAGAAGGCGTGGCCGCAGGCAGTGTTGCAGGCATGGTCGCATGCAGGGCTAATCAAAGCAACCTTTCATATCGCAGTGTTACTTAATGTATCTGCAATAATTGCTGATGATAAACTCTTGTTGGAGGGACGATGGTGCTCGTAGTGGCTTCATTGCAGATGTGCTGGAAAACCGTATTACTGCAGTTACGTTTTGTCTTTATTTGTTTGGGTGGTCGATTAGTTGGTGCACTTCTCGTGCGGTTGCTGGCGCTCGCCCCTCCACCCAGCCTCTCCACTGGTGGGGCTCGCTCCTCAACTTAGCCTCTCCCCTGGTAGGGCTCGCTCCTCCACCCAGCCTCTCCACTGGTGGGGCTCGCTGCTCCACCCAGCCTCTCCACTGGTGGGACTCACTCACCCACCCAGCCTCTCAACTGGTAGAGCTCGGCCCCCAACCAGCCTCTTCACTGGTGGGGCTCGCTCCTCCACCCAGCCTCTCCACTGGTGGGATCCGCTCCTCAACTTAGCCTCTCCACTGGTAGGGCTCGCCCCTCCACCCAGCCTCTCCAGTTGTAGGGTTCGCTCCCCACCCAGCCTATCCACTGGTAGAGCTCGCTCCTCCACCCAGCCTATCCACTGGTAGAGCTCGCTCCTCCACCCAGCCTCTCCACTGGTGGGGCTCGCTGCTCCACCCAGCCTCTCCACTGGTGGGACTCACTCACCCACCCAGCCTCTCAACTGGTAGAGCTCGGCCCCCAACCAGCCTCTTCACTGGTGGGGCTTGCTCCTCCACCCAGCCTCTCCACTGGTAGGGCTCGCTCCTCCACCCAGCCTTTCCACTGGTGGGGTTCTGAGAAAGCTACGCCAAATTAAAGCGCCTCATCCTCGTCAGACTGTTATATTGATGCCCGAATAGAAAATAAAACGTGCTTGTGACTGTCACCCTTTTAGCCGTTAGAGTTGAGGAGGGTCGTTGTTGCTTATGATCAATAGCAACCTTAAAAAATTACATTCACATTTCCGACCAGTAATTCGTTCATGAGTGGAGCTCCCTGTTGGGAATATTATTCGTATCAAAATACTTACGTATAAAACAGTGGACAAACATCTTAGAATTATGCGTGCTTCTCTTGAAGGTTTGAGATGCAGGTGCGTAGACCGCGCCAACCTTGCGCCCCCGGTCGTCGTGCCTGTGTCAGGAACAGTGGCACAGCACAAGTGGCTGGCTCAAGAGTTATGCACCTCTGATGCGATAGCGCAAGCAGCCCAGGAAAGAGCACCATCATACTTGTGTATAGGCGACAATTGCACCAGCACCACCGGAGGAATTGATCAACATTTTTGACCAATTCAGTAAACAACTTCTAGTATTCCCCTTACACAGAGCTATCAGGAGAACATGACAAGTATTCAAGTATTTGATTGTCGTTAAATATTTTCTCTCCCTTAAGCGCTTCCTTTATCAGCAATTCTCAATGATTCGTGCAGGACGCCTGCATTATTTGCGTCATTTCTCTGACTCGAGTCGGGCATGAATGTGGCGAAAGTTATTTACAAGATAGTAAAAAATGGTAGTTTCTGCAAATAGTGTTCGAACTTTAATTGCATGCTTATTGATTCATATTTATTGCACGTGTTATTCTCTGTAGGACAGTGCGAGTACTCTAACCTGCACCGTACTCCCCAATTCGAGATAGTTGGTTAAATATGAAGAATTCACAGTGGCGACATTTCGAGTTATGCAAAAGTTAAATGGTTTTCTGCTATTCTGGAAAAAAATCATAAGGTCATGGAGCTGCGAAGTCATGTGTTCATCTCCGATGGTCTTCGACCTTTATTGTGTCGTTCCATTCACGATGACATCAAATGCTTTCATGTCCGTTTAACGCTTACTCAGCCGTGACCACTCTGGGATGACACTCACAGATGGAAACAGTGGAGGGATATCACCTTTCTTGAAGTTCCAACGGACAGTCAACTATTTTTTTTCCCGTCAAAATCGGAGGCAATGTCATATGCAATGACTTATTGTATTTGTGTAGGAAACTTCGGGAGAATATCATTGAGTCTGAACTGTGTTTCGCTAACAATCTGAACCATCGTCCATCTTTCCTGTTATTTCCATACTTCCTCGGGTGTAGGAATACACAACTACTCTTTCAAGTTTATTGCTCCATTCGACCGCAGCTGTAGCCTGAAATCCCCAGTTCCAGGACAAACAAAGTCTAAGGAGCTTTAAAAACGATGTACAGTCAAACTCATGCATTGGTTCTCATCAATATTTTAGCCACTTCCATTGTATTATTACTTTGAAGATTTAAAAATCGACCAACTATATTATGCACAGTATCAAGACATCTAGTAAAAATACTACAGATTTGGATAGCGCATGCACATTGCATTACGTTTTATGGGGAATGTACCCTTTAAACCACTCTGCATCATTCTGTCCTGTGAGTCTACAAACAAAAACGTTTCCATTTCGGCGTTGTGTGTTTTTGTAATGTTATTTCTACTGATATTCTTGTGGACTGGAAAAATTTTCAACAGTCACCCCAGAAACGGGATGATCTCATTGTAAACATAATCGCCTCTTTCGTCACCCCATGTGTGTGTTGCTGAGTCCTGGCCCTGTGTGTTGCGGTGTCCTGGCCCTGTGTGTTGCTGGGTCCTGGCCGTGTGTGTGTTGCTGGGTCCTGGCCGTGTGTGTGTTGCTGAGTCCTGTCCCTGTGTGTGTTGCTGAGTCCTGGCCCCGTGTGTGTTCCTGAGTCCTGGCCCCGTATGTGTTGCTGAGTCCTGGCCCCGTGTGTGTTGCTGAGTCCTGGCCCCGTGTGTGTTGCTGAGTCCTGGGTCCTGTGTGTTGCTGAGTCCTGTGTGTTGCGGTGTCCTGGCCGTGTGTGTGTTGTGGTGTCCTGGCCGTGTATGTGTTGCTGAGTCCTGGCCCTGTGTGTGTTGCGGTGTCCTGTCCGTGTATGTGTTGCTGAGTCCTGGCCCTGTGTGCGTTGCGGTGTCCTGGCCGTGTGTGTGTTGCTGAGTCCTGGCCCTGTGTGTGTTGCTGAGCCCTGGCCCTGTGTGTGTTGCTGAGTCCTGGCCCCGTGTGTGTTGCGGTGTTCTGGCCGTGTGTGTGTTGTGGTGTCCTGGCCGTGTATGTATTGCTGAGTCCTGGCCCTGTGTGTGTTGCGATGTCCTGGTCGTGTATGTGTTGCTGAGTCCTGGCCCTGTGTGTGTTGCGGTGTCCTGGCCGTGTATGTGTTGCTGAGTCCTGGCCCTGTGTGTGTTGCGGTGTCCTGACCGTGTGTGTGTTTTGGTGTCCTGGCCGTGTGTGTGTTGCGGTGTTCTGGCCGTGTGTGTGTTGCGGTGTCCTGGCCGTCTGTATGTTGCGGTGTCCTGGCCGTGTGTGTGTTGCGGTGTCCTGGTCGTGTGTGTGTTGCGGTGTCCTGACAGTGAGTGTGTTGCCTTGTCCTGGCTGGACCGTGTATCACTAAAGGTGCCCCTTGCCATCGGCCACCGACTGTCTGGTGGATTTGGACTTGTCTCTGTATCTGTAAGTATCATTGAGTGCATTGACCAACTTAGAAAAGTCATTGAGAGTTCATTTCCATTTTTTCAGAAGATCTCAAGTGTCACGTTTCATTTGCTTGCCAACGGAAATTGAAAGTTCTTCAACGTTGACACTTTATAGATCAATTTGAATATCCATATCATTCATGAGCTAGTTTTCAAAAGGCTCTAACTTTTAAAATTTCGAAAACCTCTCTTAGACCGCTCAGGTTACCATAACTAGAAAATACCTTCAAGTTTGAAACAATAATACCAATAAATATCGTCATTGTGTTTCCTCAACCGCAGCCCACTTTGGAACACAGAAACCTAACCAATTATACTTTCAAGCCTTTCTCTAAGTTTCATCGTCTAAACGACTCGTTACCAGGCATTAAAGAACTACTCATTCTCGCAGACTTTGAGTCATGATAAGGTACAGCAGGCCCAGCAATTTCAGCAGCCTATTTTCGAGTAGCAGGCAAAGACATCGCCGTAGCTGATCATTAAGGCCAGCACTTGAGCCATATCAAGAAGTCGTTAGAGGCTCTTCAGCTGAGTCACCGCGAGAAAACGTTGGAAGCACCTCAACTGAGTTATCGCGAAGAAACGTCAGAGGCACCTCAATTGAGTCATCGCGAGGAAACGTTGGAGACATCTCAGTTGAGTCGTCGCGAGGAAAGTTGGAGACACCTCAGCTGAGTCATCGCGAGGAAACGTTGGAGACACCTCAGCTGGGTTATCGCGAGGAGTCGTAAGAGGCACCTCAGTTGAGTCATCGCGAGGAAACGTTGGAGACACCTCAGCTGAGTTATCGCGAGGAAAACGTTGGAGGCACCTCAGCTGAGTCATCGCGAGGAGTCGTTTGGGGCTCCTATGATGAGATGCCTCAGTTGAGCCATTGCAAGGAGTCGTTGGAGGTGCATCAGTTGAACTATCTAGCTCAGTCGTTAACGGCGACTCACGTGATGCATCGCGAGTCATTAGAAGCACCTCTGTTGAGCCATCACGAGGAGTGAATGGCCCTCAGTCCTCTTTTGCTGGTCCTTGTGTGTCCAGGAGCCGCTGTCTTCTTTTATTAGCACTTGTGCGCCAGTGTCCAGACAATATGGAGCGTTGTTTTACGATGTAAAACAACGCTCCAAAGGTACGTGCCACGGCCGCTGGTGACCAAAACTGGCCATAATGCCATCAGGGACGAGAGTTAAATGTATACAAAAAGCCCTTCTTGAGGTACTATTTTACGTGAGAAGCTGTTTTTTCCTTTTGATTGTGTTTCCAATGGCTCAAGAGCGTCGTTTCAAGGCTTTTTTTATTACTATGTTACAAAAATTGTTCTTCAAAAATATAATTGGTGGTGAAAAGAGAGATGTGATGCCTTTCCATGCTGTTGAGAACACATGTCATGAATCAAACATATATAATACTACTTAAGCATGAGTTTACAACTCTACAATGTCCGTCTAAGGATTAAGTGGTGCAGAAATCGAGTAACAGCGCTTGCAGGAAGAGACTGACAGCAGATACAGACGCTAAGCTGAAGCCCCCCAGAAAAGGGGTGGCCGACGGCAAAGCGCACCTCACACTCCTCTCATGCACTCACACTCACACAACTTAGCTCTTTTGCCCTTCGCGACACACCCTTCGGGTCATGTGTGCGGTCCGAGGTTATTGTCGGCAGCAGGGCCCGACATTGTGACTGGTTTACTACTACCGCGTCATGATGACCATCCAGTCACTTAACGTGATGTCTCTCTCAACGTGATGCCAATAGCGGGGAAGCACATCAGTGCAGCGTCGAAAATCCTCCATTCACAATCTTTCTCACTCTTCTTAACGCATGCTTCACACCATCCATCCATCCAAACTTTGGTTTTCCTCTAGGCCTACGTTCACTTACCTCTGATTTAACATACTCATCACCAATCTCCCTTCATACATCCTCACCATGTGTTCCAACCATTTCAGAACATGCGAATAAACTCTGTCCTCTAACTTCTTCATCCGTCGTTATTGATCGTCTCTGAGGGTCACACCAGCCATGCTCGTTACTTAACTATCTTTTAATCCAACGCAGTCTACAGGGATTGTGATAGTGATGAAGACGCCCATCAATGATAAAAAAGGGAGTGTTTACAGTCAAGCATCACAAGCCTCGATTCAAGAGGTCGCAATGATTGTTCACCACGTCAGCGCCCATCTGCGGAGGAGTTTTGATACAGGTCATCATTGTATTGAAACGAATTTTCTTCACCCGTTTTAAATTGTACCAGGCCAAAAATAGGTTACGGAGTCATCACGTTCTCATCTCAATCACTTCCCCCGCTCGAAAGTACTGTAGTGTGTTGCCATCCCAAGCACTGTGAGTAATGTTTCTCAACTGAATGCCAATCAGATAATTTCAATGAAATTAATGTAATCAAATAGAAATTTTGTTCAAAGTTGTGAGTACAGACTCCCGTAGCCCGTCATATTACATCTATCGGCACTGACCATCAGCCAGCTGCCGGCCATTCCGTAAATTGTCATTGTATTTTAATAGATGTATTATAATTTGTAGTCAATATAAAGGCACATTTGTAATTGTATATCTTGTTGTTCAATTCTGGGTGAGCCAGGAATTTTGGCCCATCTAACGCAGTACCCTCATATTAATATCTATTTTTGGGTGGCCCATCTAAGGCAGTACCCTCTTATTAATGTCTATATTTGAATCCGTTGCTGAGGTGGCAGCGTCTATTTGGAGTTCATTAATCGGTTTGGATCCGTGCCTGAGGTGGCAACGTCATTTGGAGTTCATTAATCGGTTTGAATCCGTTGCTGATGTGGCAGCGTCTAGTTGGAGTTCATAAATCGGTTTGAATCCGTTGCTGATGTGGCAGCGTCTAGTTGGAGTTCATAAATCGGTTTGAATCCGTTGCTGATGTGGCAGCGTCCCTCGCTAATGCATTGTGCTATTTTCCCCTACACTTATTTGTAATCTTAATACAACTATTTCTTTGATTTTTATTCCGAGATATGATGTGATAATCAAAATCAAAAATGAGATATATTAACCAGGTCACAACTCTGGGAGGAGAAATGATGAGGAAAAAATAGTGACGTTCAGAACTGCGTAGTTTAGATGTGCGTTGAAATGTGTGTGGTTCCAGTGGTGTGGGAGGGTGCTGAAGGAAGGGCTGTGATTGGTTGAACGAAGAGGTCAAACAGGAGGTGACGCTGAAGAGAAAAGCCTTTGTAAAGTGGTTGCAAGCGAGGTTGGTGGTGGCCTATGCCAAAGAGACCAGACAAAAATGAAGCGGGTGATGAGGAGATCAAAAAGGGACGCCGATGCCAGGTAGGGCATATGGTTATGCCAGATTTTTGAATAGAAAGAAAAAGATTTGCTGAAAATATGTCAAAAGGATAAGAAAAGTGAAAACCGGAAAGGAGGAGGTAGTAAAATATGAAAACGGATGGTTGTTGTTGGAAAGTGGTCATGTACAAAAAAATGGGTCAAGTATTTAAACGTTGCTGAATGTTGAACATGACATAGAGGTTGACATTGTTACTGTGAGAGGTGTTGCATGAATGCCGGCTTAGAGAGAGACACTCGTTTCCAACACGACTAAGAAGAGATGCAGGAGGCGGTAGAGGAGAAAGCCCTGGTTTGGACAGTGTCGCAACTGAGTGCCTAAAGAGGGAAGAGTGTGGATGTTCGAATCTCTAGTGGCGCAGCACTTGCATTGATCCGCTGTGGAAGGGATCCGCTGCGTAGCTGATGTCCACTGAAATCCGGTAGAAGGAGCTCGCACTCTCCTTAAATATAAGATGAACTTCAGAAGGACCTGCTAAACACCAATCTCCAAAACTGGCTCACTCGTGAAGCGACGATCAGGACAGGCAGACCACCGTAGATGTTGCGCACTTGTTGCCGACCACACTGCCATGTCCTGATAATTTATTAAGAAGACATGGCAGTGTGGTCGGCAA